>JAPDSC010116761.1:116840-157883 GCA_026290005.1 Latrodectus geometricus | reverse complement strand
TATAACAAGAATATGTATACAATTTAAGATTTTAACTTAAAGATAGGAAATTACCAGATGTCCTAAAGTTTTGTTAGGAAAAGTTCTTTTTAATCGGTCAAAGCATAGAACTCTTCTATCTGGAAGATCAGCTGGATATTGCTCAAGAATATGTTCAAAAAGTGCACTATCATGCTCATTCCAACCACCAGGACAAGCCCTATAAATGTAAAATGGTATTAAAATTTTTCTTTGATTTTGTATGAAAACTTTACATCTGAAGAATATAAAAATTTTATACAAAATCAAAGAAAAATAACAAATAATTTAAGTTAAAATTTATCACACAGAAAATGTATACTTTAAATAAATGAATACATTTTCTGGAACTCTTTGCTACTTTATTGTTCTGCTCTTTATCTTTCTGTCAAATTTTTATTATTTACAAATTTATTTAATTTTCTTTTCATATTTTATCTCCAATTTTAATTTTTCTTAGTAAATTTATAAATTTAAATTTATTTTAGTAAATCTAAACTGATAAGCAGAAAAAAGAAATGCATATTTTATTAAATAGCACACTTATTACAAAAGCAAAAACTGTTCCAGTAACCTTGATGAATTTTAATATAAAAATTTCACTAAATTTCTTAATTAATTTATGGTTTTTTAATAATTTTATAAAATAATCAAACAGTTTATAATTAAACAATTATTAACCATAGAATTTAATATAAAAAGCACAAAAAATTTAAACTTAGTTAAAATTTAAATTTCTTAATTTCATTTTGATTTGTAAAATATTTATAAACCAAGAAGATAAATGAAAATATTTGTGTGTGTAAATATATATATATATATATATATATATATATATATATATATATATATACATATATATATATATATATATATATATATATATACAAAAATAAAAAAGAAATTATCAAATAAAGTTTACTTAAAAATAAATTAATTATCATAGACAAAATATTTAACATACAACAGTTTTACTGTTGAAGCTGCCTTATTTCATTAATAATATTATATAATTTAGATGTTTTATGACATTGTGTCATGTACATTATTAATATTTTAAATTCGATTAGTATAAAAGGTGAATATTAAATAAATAGCACTTCAATTAATAACAGTAAAGAGTGAACAATACAATGAACATGCATAAACAGTCACAGAATAACAAATCCAAAGAGTTTTAATATATTTTTCTGAATTAAGGGATTCTAAATGTAAAATATTTTATTTTATTTTATATAAGTTTAAAATAAACTTTTAAAAACAAAATCCTATTATATTGCAATAAAAATGCTACATCACAATAGATTTGAGAACTTTATAAAAATATATAAGCCATACTTACTGTCTGTCACAGTTTCTATCAAGATCTCGCAATCTATTTGAGTAGCTTTCATCCAATTTAGTAAGCTCAGCTATTAAATTTTCTTTTAACTGAGGATCAGGACAATAAAGCTCATGAAATTCAGGAGGTACACCTTTTGTTACTACTTTTTCTTCAGCGATGTATTGTGGAAGTGCTATTATTATCAAGAGTGAAAAACTATTACTTAAGCTAAGAATAAAAGTGCTTATTTTAAAAAATCAAATATGATTAAGAAAAAAAAAGCACAAATCTGTAAAATGAAATTGCAAATTAAGTTTCTGAAATCAAATAACAAATACCTCTTTAGAAAGTTAACATTTTTTAGATGTAAGCAAACAGTCCTTTAAAAAAAAAAAAAAAAAAAAAAAAAAAAATTCAAAATGCAAGCAAATCAATGACTGAAATGTTAAAATTGAGTAATTGATGGTCAAGTTCAATTTTATCAGATGTGATAATATAATTAAAATAACACTATATTTTAATCACATTTAGATTAGATTTTGAAAGTAATAGAATGAATAAATTGGGCTTGGAGCATGGTACAAAATGCAACTATGCAGAGGTGCCACATATCTGACAAGCTCAAGAAGAAGAAAAATAAAATGAATAAATTTATAAAAGACGATTTGGTTTAGTTTATTTATCACATTAAGACTTTTTTTTTCTCACAGGGATTAATTACATTGGGATTTAAAGTTCAAAGAGGATTCTGTATCACTAGAAACATCCATTATTTGAAAAGAGTTAAAGACAGAAATTGAACAAAAGGTCAAAGTGCAGGTATAAAATGAAATAGAAAGGTAAATTGAAAAGTATTTAGCATATTTGAAATTACATAAGGCAAAAAATAACTCTAGTTAAAATATTTTCTATCAGACATTAGAAATTAAGTTTTTTTAAAAAAACTGCTTAAGTTTGGAAGGAATTTATAAAGCAAGGATTTCAAAACCTTAAATATTTATCTGAAATCTTAAATATTCATCAAAATCTTTATCTGAGAGTCTGAAATTGAAATTAAAATAATCATTTTTTGTACTGTTAACAAAAGTTGAAAACTTACATATTAGGCTTATAATATATTAGGTTCTCTAATATATCAGGCTTAAAAATAATTCACAAAATTTTTAGTCAGTTTAAAAAAAGTTTAGTAAGACATTAGAGAATAAAAATTTATTCTAAAACTTCAAACAACAGTATTTTCCAATTTAAAGTTCAACATACAGGGAAAAAATGAATACAGTCAGTATTAAAAAATATAGGTAATTTCTTTTTATTGTGTTTTACAAACAGCAGAAAAATAAATGGCAAGTTTTATTAAATATATGATTTTATTAAATGAAATTAAAATGAAGACATTTTCAATTAAACTGATATCATTAATTTACTAAATTTGCCATAAAATAAAACAATTTTCTGTTTTTATAAAAGACTACTTCAAAATATTTAATACATATGTTTACAAAAATAAAATAGAAAATCATTTAAAAAAAAATAACATTTATAATATGAAACTGATAGTTTAACAAAATAGAAACTTTATAACAGGAACTATTAAAATCTGATTTGGTATTTTTTTAATTAGTAAACAACAATTCCATTAAACTGCTGCTTAAAGCTTTTTTTCAATAAATAAAATGAAATTAGAAATTTACATTCTTTCACTTGTTGTTCTAATTCTCGTTGTTCTTTAAGTAAATCTTCAGTGATTTCTTTATAGCCACTCCAAAGCTCTTTCACTTCTCTCTGTATCTGATAATGTTGCATCTTTGCAGTTTCTGATAATGGTCTTAATCCCTCATGTTGACGCACCCATTCTTTTAAGTCTTCTCTAAACAAAGAAAATTCTTATTGAAAAAATGCATAAAATTTATTACTTTAACTATACTAATGCACACATTTTTGTTTTAATATGCTTGAAGAAGTTTTTTTTGTCAATAACATGCTATTACTTTTGTGCAATAAAAAGATCTTCAGACAAATGCACAGTTATTTTAAAAACTGCGTTTTTACATAGTATAAATAATGCATGCATAATCATTTAGAAAGAATAATTGTGATGAATTCTATACATATGTAGATATGTATAGAAGCATAACATGAAACCAACAATATTGAAAAAGATTATATTATTTACAAAATATTAAGATAGGAAACTGATATGATGTATTTTTTTACATAGTGCAAAGAAAAGGAAGCATACTAGTAATTCTTCGCGCTCTGAAGCCACAGGCTTAAGTTTTTGTCCTGGGGCTGGCAAAGTTGACTCAGCCTCTCATCTCTTCAGTGGACCAATAAAATTGAGGAACCCTGGCTGATAAAACGGAAAAATCTAGGGAACAAAACACTAGGGATTTCATGTTAGGCTGACCACAAAACCAGAACAAAATGTTTAGTACCAATAACAGGACTCTTGGTCACAAAAACACATATGGGTATTGTATGCCTTGGCCCTACTGAGCTTCTGTGTTAAGTTGAATTGTATACAAAGAAAAATTAAAGTTATTCCTAATGAATAAAGTAAATGAAAATGAACACCATTAAAATTGCAGTATTAAGTAAATCAGTCAGAAGAAACAAATTAGAATTTCAAAGAACTCTAATTAAAAAGACAAATCAAATATCTATTGATAGAATCAAGATAAAAATATCAAGATAAAAAAAAGTTATATATAAAAAAATCAAGATAAAATTTTTTTTAAAAATAACTTTTTTTCTCTCTTTACTTTACATACCGTATCATTTTCATACAAAATTTATTATAACTTAAAAGTTTTAAGAAATTTCTTAAAGATATTTTTTTACTTTTAATGATTGATTGGTAACTTTAGATTCAATATTAAGACCAAAAAATTAATAGAGTGATTTAAAATATTTTTCATACCTAATATACCAAAGTGGATCAACAACATTTTCTCTAAAAAAAGCTTTTTCTTCTTCTATTTCCAAAATAAAATTTATGTTGTCTGCTAACAGAAGTTGTCCATCAGTTCCCAATTGACCATAAATGGTTAAATGATTATAGATTTCCCTTTGCAGTCTATCTTCCATGTATTGTAAATGCATATATTCTTGTTCCCAAATTACTTTATGCTGATAAAGTAAAGCAAGCTCTTTCTTTGAATGGGTAATTGTCTTGTAGTGATCAGCACGCTCTAGAATTCTGTTCGTCTGACGCTTTGCAGCAGCCAATCCATTGATTCTATCATTGTGGAGGGGTTTCAATGCTCTCGTAGGTGAGACATCTAGTCTCGCCCGGGGAACACCTAGGAAAATGGTAAATGAGTAAAAGAGATACTTTTCTGCAGTCTATAAAACTTAAAAGTATTGATAATAGAATTTTATTGTGATTTAATTGAAATGAAAAGTATTTTTTAAATTATTTCAATGTAAAAAAATTTGCTTGTAGACCTTGGTTTATCTTTTTACATTTTCTAAAAATATTTGGAGCTAAATGCAAAATAAAAAGTTTGTTTTACCATTTATTCTTCTTTTGAATAATTTATTTTCTGTTTTGGGGGATTTTAAAATTAGGTGCATCAATAATCTTTGAGAACTATGCAATCATCATGATAATTTTACATCAAGATATTTAGAAATGAATCGCTGGTAAATTGTGATGTTACTTGAAGAATGATGATGATATAAACTAATATAATATACTTCTCTTTTCTATACAGATAAATTAATAAAAAATATTTGTGTGAGGGTAAATTATAATATAAAATGATAAATACTTAGAAAACAGGTATTAATCAAACTTTGCAATAATTTCCTCAAAATGGAAAATTTTCCCAATTATAACGAATATTTGGTTATTATACTTGCCATAAATACTGTTCATGTATCTAAAATTATAAAAACTGAGATAAAAGTTATAGATTATTTAAATAAAGTTGTTTATTTAAGAGGAATGTAAAATAACATTTTATATGTATTCTTATAAAGTGAAAATTAACATATTAAATAACAGTTACAGCAAAATTTTGTTTATATGAATTAATTTATTCAGCTAAATTCTAATTTATATACTATTTACATCACAAAGAAAATTAGTGTTCTATAGTTCAACATAAAATTTACAAATTTGAATTAATCAACATATTTCTACTTTATGTTTCTCTGTTCTAAATAAAATATAATAAATAAGTACCTAGTAACCAGAATTTTCCTAAATTAAGATGGTATTTTAAGTAATTTTCGTATGTTAAATTATTCTCAATATCTTGTATACCTAAATAATTATATTTAACTAGACAATTGCTATGTTACAAAAATATATTCAGTTGGAAATTTATTTAAAACTGAATAAATTATTCCAATTATTTGATTTTATTATTGGGTTTAGGAAAAGAATTTTTATGAAAGTTCTTTTGAATGGGAGTATGCACATTTTAATGTAAAATGCAAATAGAATCTACAAAAATGAAAATGTATAAGACCTGTAAACCGAAGCATCTTCCTCTTCTTTGGTGATCCTTTAGTGGGATCCACAGTTTTTGTAGGTGAACCAATGGCTATATATACATATGAAAAAAGAGAAATATAAAAATACAGATTTATTTTAACATATTTCATTGTGAACATAGTACAAGAATAATAAAAATCTTAAAATGACTAATATAATGCAAGATACTTTTTGAAAAAATAGAAAGAATTAATATTAACAAAAATATAATGAAAACTTTTTTCCTTTTAATAGTAAAATAAGATAATTATATAATAAAGATATATTTTTTGAAAAAAAAGTTTTAAAATTTAAAAAATTAATATTAATAAAAAATGAATAAAAATTTTTTCCTTCAAAATAATTATGTTTTGTTTCAAGAGTAAAATAATGTTAATTTATAAGACATGATGTAATTTTGTTGTTTATAACATTTTTCAGAGTAAAATTTATAGATAAATGTAGTCTTTTTTAAGTGAAACATAAAAGATGAAATGTAATAAGAGCAATATTTTAGTGAAAAAATGGAATATAAAAAATTTAAACCTTTGTTTCTTTCTATTTTAGCTACAGATGAATTACTGTTTATGGATGGAAGAACCTCTACACCTCTAGTCAGTGCTACTTCTGCCCTAAAAAGAAATCAGCTCACCATTATAAAAGTACTTACTTAAATAAAATTTTAAAAAAAATATTTTTTAAATGTTTTCTTTATAAAAGATTCTTTTAACTATAAAATAATTTAGTCTAAAATTTTGATGTTTTGGAAATTATGAATTTTAAGTAAATAATTAAGCTTGAACTACATAAAGTTATTTAAATGATAGTCTTTTTTTAGAAAGATAGAGTTCATCACTACATTTCCATAGCATTTGAAAATAGTTTATCTAAATTAAAATGATTAAGAAACATGTTAATTAAGAGAAAATAATATTTCAAGTAATCTATCAATATGTTTAGATGTTAAAAATATAGAATTAAAAAGCTATTCTGAAAATGTTTTATTTAAACTTGTCTTAATTTAAATAATGTATTCAACTAAAAGAAAAAAAAAAACTGAGCTTAATTCATTTGGATATGGTGAAGAGTAAGGAATACTTCATATTTTTCAGCTCATGAAATTGAAAGTATTATGCAAGTTTAGACAATAAAAGAAATTATACCCATCACTGTATTTTCTTTTTTTAAATATTAAAATTTGATTCAGAAAAAATAATTCTTATCTTTTTCACTGATGACGTATTTATGTTAGACTGTTATTAATGCAAAAATAAAAATCACAAAAATAACTTTTTTGAAATTTATGCAATAAATTAATGAAACCAAAATTGAAAGAACTTTGAAGAATCAAGTATATGCTGTGTAAAATTTAAGTATAAAAAAATGAAATGAATAGTACAACTGTGCATCAATCTGATATTCATCATTTACTTATAACAGAATGTACTTTAATTTTTATAAATTCATTCATACCTTTAAAAAAAATGTTAAATATCTTTTTTAATTATCCCTAATTTATCATAGCATAATAGCTAAGAAACAGAAGGTTATTTTTGTTATTTAGCTTGATCCTAGTACAATTCAGCAATGTTATTTAAATTCCTTAACTTTTCTATATAAGAACTTATCAGATCAGGATTCTGTAAATCAGAATAGGAAAATAAAATTTAGAAAAAATAGCATTAGATTGTAATTTAATTTTCCTTCAGCAGATTATTTTGTAAACTTTTTATCAAATTTAGTTTGTTACATTTTGATTACTTTTTGCAAACAAGGAATCATTTAACTTAATCCACAGTTTAAGGCAGAATCATGACAAACATTCATTACATGAGAGAATCATGACAAACATTCATTACAAAAATAGTTGTTTAACTCCTAAATTTTTGAATAGGGAAACAATGAGTTTAACATTAAAATCATACATATATGTCAGAACTGGCATATATTATTTAAATAAAGAAATTAACAAGATTTAGAAAGAGTAAAAATTTCACTGCATTTAACTGTATTAATTGTCATAATGAAATTTAACAAAGTGCACTGAAAGTTGATGAAATTTTGAAAATGATGAGAATATTATCCTGTTTATTTATTGTAACCAAATATCGAATATTAAAAGTGATTTATTATCATTATGAAGCTTAAACAAGATATTACTAATATTAGGTCTTTTAAAAGATTCTTTCAAATTACAAAATACATCTAAACCAAAATATGTTTCCATTAATCACCTCAACTAGTTGTTAATACAAATATTATAAGTTGTACTTTAGAAATGATTTTCCTCGTAACTTTTCTATTTGGTACTTTTTAGTTTAATTAGAAAATTAAAAAGATTATCTCATGCAATAAAAAATTCAATTTAAAAATATCATTAAAATTTCATTAATAATGAAATATTAGCTATCTAAAATAAAATAAGATATAATTAAGAATATAATATTTTTTCTTTATAAAAAGCCAACTAACATAAATAATTAAAAAAGAGAAATTAAAATTATCCAATTTTTTTTGTCCAAACAAGCAACAAAATGAGAAAAAAAAATTTTTTTTGTATATAAATACAAATTACAAATAAACTTTGCATTTATAAAAATACTATTTAATTTAAGCTTCAGAAATTAATAATTATCAGAACACAAATTACTTTAATAAATATAAACCAAAAATAATTATTAATCTGTAATCAAAACAAATTATGTTATGATAAATTTATAAACAAAGCTGTCATTTCCATGAAAATTATTTTTTTCAGCAAGTACTTATAATATATAAATGAAATAGTACAAGAATATATATATGAAATATCTTTAATTATATTATGAAAATAAGAACTCTTAACTAAATATCAGTTTTTTTTTAAATGTGTATACATCAATCCACTGTATTAATACATAAACCAAACCAATGTTACTTATGAATTTGTCAAAATAACTTTTTTTATAACAAGGAAATAGATTTTACTTTACTTTTATAATATAACAAATCTAATTAAGTGTTTTTACAACCAATAACAAATTTTAAACGAATTTTATAAATTAAATTTATTTTCATTCAATTTGTATATGTATCAATATACTGTATTAATAGTGAAAATATAAGCAAATTGTTAATAAACAAATATTAATAAAAATTGTCAAAGTAAAAGTATTTTGATTCTACATAGAAATGCTAATTAAAATACTACAAAATATTTACAGGAAACATTGAGAATTTGAAAGATTGTAAAAATTAATTTATGCCATATTTTACACTATCAGTGTAAACATAACCAAAAATAAGTGCTTACATAACTTCGGACTTCTCCTCTTTCATCGCCTGCAGGAACAAAAGTGGAGAAATGAGCCCACTACAGCTGTCTACTATAATCAACTAATCTAAAAAGCGCGACCATGGGTGGCCTGATCAAATGGTGTAATGCTTACACATCCTGAATTCTTAAACAAAAAGGGTCATTCACTTAAGAAGCACGCATGTTGCAAAATTCAAGAGCAACACCTAGCAACGGTCCAACATAGCAACTGTTGCCAAGGTGATCCTTGGCAGAAGTGGGTCAGCAGGTATGATGTGAGAAAAATAATTAGAATAAAAAATGAAAGAATCCCAGAAGAATTTCACCTGGAGGAAAGTAATACATCATTAAAATTAAATGCATCGTTTGATAAAATAATTCATAACTTTTTACCCTAGTGTCACAGAAGCTACATTATACTTTAATCATGACAGGAAAAAAAAAAAAAAAAAAGTTTTATAATTTATGTAATGGAGAAGGACATAAACTTCAGATGATTATAATATTTTTATATTATATGAAATGACAAAAATGAACATATAGGTTTTTTTTTTTTTTTCAATTATGTCAAGGAAGGTAAAAGATTTCTAAAATTGTTAATAAATGAATAAGAAGTAGAAATAACTATAACTTTTAAATCAAAGCAGAAAGTAATCAAAAGAAATAATGAATGTGATAAATACTAAGTTGTAATATAATTCATATTAGTAATAGTATGTCCAATAAATCTTTTCTAGAGAGTTGTATTTGTAACTTACATTGAATATAACAAAAAGAGCACTACATTATAATATTTACATAACTAAAAAATTGAGATTTGATTCGCCATGTTTATATATATATATATTAAAATGCTTAATTTGTCAATAATAAATGTAATATTAAATATATAATAAATGATTTTTCAAGTTAGAATAGGAATGGGGAAATCAAATTAATCTGCAAAATATTTAACTTTAATACTTGTATTTTATATAATAATTTTAAAATTTTCTTAAATGTAAAAATACTGTTAACATTAATACTTTTAATATAACAAAAATATTTAACTTTCATGTAAGTTTCAGTTTATTCTATATTTTTTAACAAAATTTTATATAAATTTGAAAACAATTTTTAAATTCAAAATAATATTTTTAAAATTAAAATGTTTTCAATTATCATTCAGATCTTCTATTTTTGCAAAAACAATTAAAACTTGATGAATTAATGATAATAGAAATGAACATTTTAAATTTAAAAGTTATCTTGAAATACCTGAAATTTTTGTTACAAGAAGAACTTAAACTGAAATTTCTTTACAAAATTTTATATTTGTAGACCTAAGAATATAAGAACATAGTTAAATTCCAAAGAAAAAGTTATCTTCAATTCAATATTGCAAGTACTTAATGACTTCAAGATGAGAAAATGACCATATTTAAAAAATTGTAAAACTCTTATAGAGTGAATTGTATTTTTATTAGTGGCAGTAAAATAAAACCTACAAATGGAATGAATATCCAATTAAAGATTTAAGCTAGGTGTATTAAAATACAGTAAAAACACATTATTGAAAAATTTAACATTTAGTTAGGTACATCATACCACATGATAAATGAAAAATAAAATTCTGTAAGCACTTTAAATAACAGTGAAGCACAAAAAATATATAAATAAATAAATAAAATAAATAAAAATTAAAAAAAAAAAATAAATTAACATATATGGAAACCAGAATGATCTATTAAAATAAAATAAAAGAGCAAATCAGGAAGAAGGGAAATATTATCATATTCATGGATTACTGAAAAGTTTATAACACTTAAAAAAATAACATGTCTTTTCATTTTAATTTATCTAAATTTTATTGATTGATAAAATTTTAATGATTAAAAATAAATAAAAATGTGGAAATATAAAAGCTAAATATTTATATTCTAATTATATCTAACCAAATTTAATACTTTTTCTAATTTTTATTTAATTAAATAAATGGCCCATTGAATGATACAATAAATGACAGAAACAATTCTAAGCTATTTTTTAAAGATTTGATGGTGAAAAAATTATTTTCCACAGTGTATTCAACAGTTCATTTTTTACTCTGAAAAATTAGTTTGCATAATAAAGCAATAAATTTGTAGAAACTTACTAAAATGTTCAAAAAAATTAATAAATTCTGTAAAATGTTTCATTAGAAGATTGTTTACTTCCCTACTTAGAATTTCTACATTAAATATCAGATTGTACATTGGTACAGAAATAAACTTTTATTTTTGATATTTTCATAAGAAATGTAATTTATCATATTACAATTACAGTTCCTAAGATCTTTTACATTAAAATAAAATATATCAAAGCCAAAATTAAAAGGCAATGTTTTTCTATATTTGTACATTATTGAATGACTTATAAATTATAAAACTCAAAAATAATATTTTTCAACAAATTAAAAATAATATCTATTAAATAAAATATTTATAGCAAATAAAAATAATTTAAAATATAGACAAAACTCTTAACTTTTGGAATCTAATAAAATCTATTATCCTTAGAATAGTTATGATGCAATATTGTAGGATATATTTTAATAGTATTTAAATATTTTTTGATAAAGTTATTGAAATTAAGTTTTTTAAATGTGATACAAATGAAGATACAAAAATGTTACATAAACAATCTTTAACATCCTATTATTAATAAATATATCTCTACTTATTTTTATAAAAAAATCTTTTTCATTTGATTATTCATATAAAATAAAATTATCAGAAAATAATTCCATACCTTTCTAAGGAAAACTATTGCTCAAAATTTAATTTCTTAGAGAAGTACTTTCAAAATTTCTAGAGATCCTTTGTTTTAAATTTTGATTTGCAAAGATGATTTTCGGAGACATCTCCTTTATAAATAAAATAAAAATGAATAGAAATTAAACTAAGTAAGAAAGGAGAGGAACAGGTATTCAAGCAAAATTAGCAATTACATTTCATCATTCTTAAAAATTAAGGACAAACAGTTTTTAATTTTAAGAAAGGTATTTAAATAAGTTTAAATGCAAATTATTAAAAATAAACATATTAAAATGTTATACATAAAGTTTCAACAGCAAGTCACCACGCACTACCGTGTAAAGAGACTGTTGTTGGTTGTAAAGTTGAAAGTTATACTTCACACTGACTAAGTGAGAAGTATAACTTTCATATTGATTAATAATTTTTGTTTCCGTTTTTACATAGATTCTGTGTTATCGAACAAAATATGGAACAAATGAATTAGACAAATTGTATAGATTTATTCCTTTCTTTTTCTTTTTAACAATCCAGTGATTCCTCTCAGAAAATCGATACGCACCTACGCTGTCCTACATTTTATATTAGCCGGTGGTGTTCGTGACTAGACTCGTATAGTATTTCACAGTAGCATTAATGACATCACTAAAAAATTTACATGTAATTTGTTGCTGAAAGTATAATAATTACTTTTTTCGGTCATAATGCTTTGAAAAAAAGATTTACTGCTACACACACTAAAAATTAAGCTTAAAAATACCTCATCAAAAAAGATATACTTCTCAGGAAGAATTGTTTATTTTGCGGTTAACAGTTAATAATTGTTCTGTTGCTTAGTAACAATCAAATTTTTTGTTATTAATTCCAAATTTTTGTTTTAATGCATTTATCTCAAACTGTAACTACAAGATATGATTAATTATTAACTAACTGTGATTTAAGCATGTGTGCGTTAAACAATCATATGAAAGAATTTAATTATAAATAAATATGATATATTAATATTAATTAAGTTACATTACTGCGTGTGTGGTTAAGAGTTAACGATTAAAGATGAAACTGTAATGAAACATCTAAACACAAACTACGTGGTGATCAACTGTGTTAATTACTTTTTAAAGAAATAGGCAGCCAGGAATGTATTGTAATAATCTTTCAATCTGAATAATCAGAACATTTCGTATTTTTTCGTTACCCGGATACTAGCAAAAAATCTCCAAATAATGTTAAATTCCTTCAAAGTTTTTATTACCATAAGGGGAATGTTTGTTTGGGAGCATGATCATTATTCTCTGAATTCATTCGAAACAAAGCACGTTTCTTCCACATTAATTTTTTGTTTTAACAAATGATGAAAATTTGGGATGCTTAAAAAGTTTTGTTCACAATTCATTAATATTTGTTATAGTTGAATTTATTTTGCTTACTATTTAATAAAATTTGTTTATAGTTTAACTTTTCAACTTTTATTCATCAGAATATTTTGTAATTCGTTTGGCTTGGCTCATGTTTGGTTCCTAATTTGCGACATTAACCGGGCGAACGAAAAAGTGCCAAACATTTAATATCAACTATTATTAATTTGAAAAATAAATATCCTTATAGATAATACATTGAATTGTCAATCTCATCAAGAAATAGGAAATTAACATGGAAAATATAATTTTTGTAACAGTTTAAAGAATCAATTTTTTGAATTAGTTTATATTACTGATAAATATAAATCCTCTTAAGAAAGTCATTTTCAATTTTTTCCTTAAAATTTTTTATTTACGCTTAAGCATATTAATAATTGGATATGGAAATGAAATATTAGTCCAAAATTTTTTTCTTCACTTTTTGAAATCGTTCAAATTATTTTCATTTTGCTTAAAAAGTATCAAATTAATCATTTATATAGTTTGCAATCTTATTGATTTCAATTTTGCAGAGAAATTTATAGGTTATATTGGAAAATGTACCATTTTGAACCTGGAAAATGAAAAGTTTGTCATAACCAAACCGAATTGAGTTAATGTGGTCATGTTAGTTGCGAACTATTATTTTATAAGTGCTGTATTTAACAATCGCAGAAGCAATCTTGTCAGTTTATTTATTTGTTTTGTTATTTGATTGCCTTAAAATTATGAAACTTTTGGAAATGTTTGGTGACTGTAAGGCAGTATATTTAGAAAATCTAAAACGTGTCACAATAAAAACAAACAAAAATTAACAACTTATTTTAATCGGATGTAGTTCCTGACCTTTGAAATAATATTTCACTGATGTGACTTTTGAAATCTAGAAGATTCACAAGTCTGGCGTTAAAGTGAATATCGCCGGTAAAGTGCTTGGTACAAAGGTCTATTTTCTCCATCAAATCAAACTTTTAGTGTTGTACATTTTAAATTATCTATCGTCTGTTTTTGTGTCTTTTCTTCAATGTTGTTTATATTATTGTTCATTGTTGTTGTTAAAGGATAATCAACAATTATTGCTTATCCTTGAAACTTCAGATGAGCTCCAGAAGGTTATTGACCTCCAAAGATATTAAGGGGAGTTAAGACCACTATAAGAAGGAAGTTTCTGTTGGTCAAGAAAACTTGAGCCCTTTGACAATGTCCAAGAATCAAAATCTGCTTTTGTCTGCAGACCCGCCAATGCAATGGAATGGCCTTCTCGCCTTGGGCGACCGTAGTTATCGGTAGTGTTGAAAGGATGGGAATAAACCGGGGTTTTACCCATGGAAATTTTGAAGATTTCTGGAAATTTTCTGAGGACAATAGAAATTTCACAGAACAATTGGAAAAAGATGCCAGTTATTTGTAGAGATTAGAGACGTTTCAACTTGTGTTCATTCCATTGTATTTGTCACTTATTCTAGAAAATTTTTTTAAACAAAGTATCACTTTGTTTAAATTTAAAAATTATTTAAAGATGCCAAGTTTTACTTTATTCACTTCATGCATATGGTGAAAAGAAATATATAAAACGAAATATGATTGGCTGAGTTTATTCCTCCAAAATTTCCAATATTCCCAAAAATTCATGGTTTTTTCCCAAAATCCATGAATAAATTCCCAAGTTCAAAACTCCAGGGAATTTTACATCTCTACTCGCTGGTTATGAGTACAAATTGAGGCATCCTGCAGAATTTAAGATGGTAAACTCTTTGTTCCTTTTCTAACCTTGTATAACAAACTAACAAAGAGTTTTGCTGAGAATTTAAATGAAATTAATCTTGTAGAATACACAGTATTATTTAAATTTAAAAAAAATTATGAAATTTGCATTATCGATGATAAAATTTCTAAAATTATAGTTTGGAGGATTAAAATTCAATTCAAAAAGAGTTTCATCTCAATAATTATTTTTAATAGCTTCATTAATTATTAAAACTATTAGGAGAGTATAAGTCTGCAAGATATTTATTTATGAAAAAAATTAATGCCCTGTGATGAACAATATAATTTTACAACAAAAGTACGAAAAATATCTTTTAACGCTAACAAATATTTGAATTATAATGTTATGCTTTGAAATATTCAGCTTGCAGTTCTTAATATAACATAATTATGTGAATTCCATATTTTGTTTACTTAGATATTTATTTAATATCTGAAATGAAATATCTTATATTTAAATGAAATAAATTTTAAGAAGCCATGTAATAAATATTTAAACACAATTTACATCCATCTACATATAATATTCTATTCAAGTTGCTTTTAGATAATTTTTTGGGAGAAAAAAACTAAGATATCTCTCTCACCAAATCGTCAAGTGATTTATTTCTGTCTTCATGATTTATCTTGAGTGTTCTGCTCACAATTTCAGAATGCTATTTCCTAAAAATCGAAAACATAAGTAACTTGATCCATTACTTTATTTTAATAATATTTCGGTACTTATTCATTAACCCCTCCGCAGCAGAAGTTGCGCTGATGCACCAATAAAGAGCAATCCTGTCGTTCGTGCTAATATTAGCTTTTGGATTCCTTTTTATCTGGTTGTTTGCTGAGTTTCGACACCATTTTTTAATACTATGAAAATGCATCATTGGGAGTTTTCAAAAGCAGAAGAAGATGTAATTTTTTTTTTCAGGAGTGAAATATTTCACAAAAAATGTATTAATTTGCATGATATGAAACTTTATTTTGGTAAAACTTGGTTATGGAAATGTAATTTAAAACAATGTGATCAGCAAGTGGAACATAGAAAAGACAACTGATTTGAAGGAAGCAGAATTCCATTTTGATCAGCTTTGAGATTCTATTACTGCTTTCGCGAGGATTTGAAATATATTAAATTTTGCGAAAAACAACTTCTCTCAGATAAAACTGTTATAGATTGGAACAATTACACAGGGAATAATGTGTTTTGGGTATGGGGAATTAATCAAACAAAAAGATAGGTGGACCAGAATGCATTGTGAAAGTTTGTTTACTAAGCGTAAAAATAATTGTGGTTGAGTATCACCCGAACAGTGGGTGTTGTTGTTGTTTCCAATCTGTCAGAGATCTAGCGTCAGCTAGATCAAATTCATGACACCATGAACCCTAGCGAAATCGAGCACCAGTAGTGGATTTGCTCGAACATCAGCCAGAGTGAACCCCAAACAATCCAGGATGTGATCAGGGGAAGCCAGTCTCAGATTGCATTTATTGCACAATGAAAAGAATTTGTGCCCAAAGTCGAACGTCATGCATTTTAGATGCCCACTTCTGAGTCTCAAGATGATGTGTGGGTGTTTGGTGGTATATGTAGAGAAACAAAAGATTCATTTGCTGTCACGGTTGCTAATAGAACTGGCTCTACCCTTCTTCATAAAATTGTTGAAAACATTGCAGATGGTAGCACAATTTATTCTGACAGTTGGAAAGGTTACCAAACAAATAGTATAGAAAAAGGATTCCTACTTGCTAAAGTTAATCATAAATACAAATTTATTGATCTTGATACAGGAGTTCATGCACAAACAGTTGAGAGAATGGGGGGCAGTGCCAATGGAGTAACAAGAGACGTAAGCAGAAAGCCAGACATCATTTGGAATCTTTAAGTTAACAGCATCAGGTTAAAAAAAATAGAGACTGTTGTGAATCTATGTTAAACTCTATATCAGCCCAATTTTCACCAAAATCCGATTAACCACTTTGATTTTAAATAAAGTGTTTTTATATTAAATAAAGTATTTTAATTTATGATTTGTCGCCAAAACTTAAAGTGTAGTTTGGAGGCTTTTAAAAACCACCAAATGTACAGCTGTGGTGGTTTTAATATGTGAGTATTATATATTTCATATAATTACATGAAATCTAAACATTTTGAAAATAGTACATAAATTGCGTATTTAAAATTTTTCAGCAGGAACGGTTATTCTAACAATAAAATTTAGAAATGACTCAAATTTTGATTATTTTTTTTATTTGCCTTTTAAGTCTTGCTAATTTTTCAAGAAATAATTTTCAATGAAGAGCTTAGATATTTTGCTTTGGTCTAATAACGTCGAAAGGGAATACATTTATATATTAACATTTGATAACCCTACCAGAAATGTCATTCAAATAGGTATTTACTATTACTTATTTCTCGAGTTCCTGTGTTTAATTTTCAATCTAATCAAAACTTAGTATTTCCTTAACTAAACTGTTTTGTATTGTGTTTAGTTATTCTAATTTATAATTTACATTTTGAATAGTGATTAAAATTCCTGATGTAAAATATTTAAAAAATAAAATGCTTGATAAATTAGTCTTAACCTGATCATGTTCAAGTTGACGCATAAAATGCATAAATAACATAAATTTAGAACTACATAGCTTCCCTAAGTTGAATCTGTCTTTAATGCTTATCAATTCATTTTGTATACATTTTTTACTCGTGTATATAATCTTATAATAAAGTGAATAAAAAATTGTAATATTATTGTATGAATACTATTAATATGAACAGATAATATGATAAAATAATGCACAGTAATTATTAAAAACACATGAAAATAAATCATAAAATGTTAGAAGGTGCATTGTTCATGTAAACTAGTAGTGTTTATTTCAGGTAGAAACTGTTTACTTCTCGTCTCTAAAATAGAGGAATAATAAAAAAATTCCATTGTTTGAAGATATTTTGCAATAATTTTAGATAAAATGAAAGAAATATTCAGCTCAGATAGATTTATCTTTTCACGATATTACAGACATACTATTAAAATGACGTCATAATGCTCCACGTTAAATTTTTTACTGACTGTTATTTTATGAATTTTTTTTAGTCAGTTTTGAGCAATAGTTTACTATTATTCAAGACTAACAAGTTTTTTTTTATTAAAAAATCATTTATAGTAATATTTTCTGAGTCTCAAATTTTTAATGATTTTTGTGCAATTATACTTTTTAGTAACAGCATTTTAATAAAACATTTATTCACAGATATTTTTTAATTTGATTTCATTTATAGAAAATTTTCATATTCTGTTTAGGTTTGAAATCGAAATACAAGGTTATTCTAAATTGTTTTTACAAATAAATAGGGGGATAGTGCAATATTTGTGTTATTACTCTTGACACTTGGCGAGCCAAGCCCGCCCGTTAGGGACTGGACGAATGAAGTCAGAAAGAGCGTCTTCCTTTTTAAACAGAGCACCCTCTCATGAGGATGGGATTACGACCTTGGCTCATTGATGACAGCATCATCTGGGTCTTCCAATTTAGAAATTGTAGCCAGAGAAGACCCAAGCCTGCCTGTTAACATCCCCAGAGATATTATTTTGGAATGAGAACATGGAGAACATTATGACCACGACATATTTTATGTGCCCCAGTCGCCATTATTGAACACAACGGATCTTCAGATAAGCCGGGATTCGAACTCACAATCTTCCAGTAGTGAATACGACGCCCTAACCACGACCATGTAATATCTACATAGGAGCATAAGGTCCGATTCCACTCTGAGTGGCAAAAAAGGGAAATATTTGAATTTCAACCTGAATGTATAACAGTGTTGGAAAAGCAAATGAACGATATCAAAGGCTGTATAATAAAATGTATTGTTTAAAGAAAATTACAGTAATTGATGCCAAACAAACGTGTCGTTACAAATTTGAAATCTGTTAAGGAAGTACTCGCGCGTCCTTTTGAAGATGCCTGGTGATACGTTAATTTTTTCAGCGGCAACAGCGAATCGCTTCAGCTGATTTCCCAGTTATCTCTTGTAGTAAGGATTTCAGATGTCCTCAGAAGAAAAAGTTCTTAGTTGTTAAAGTTGTCAGTGAGTTGAGATCAGGTGAGTGAGGAGGCCAAGTCACTGTTCCACCATGTCTCATCCATCGTGAGTGACATGCGGCATTCAAGAAGTTACTGATCACCAAGGAAAAATGTACTGTGTCTCCATCGTGCATAAACCACGCGTCTCTCCGGATGGGGAGGATAATAATAATAAAATAATATTTATACGAGTTTGAACAAGTAGGTCAGTTTAAAGAATTAGGCACCACTGTAAATAATAGTAAGCATATAAAAAGTGAAATCAAAAGTAGGATCAATATGGCTAACATGAGTTAACATGGATTGTGAATCAGTTTAAGTCTTAATAAATAAACAGCAAAATAAAAATTCAGATACATTTTTTATTATTTTATAATGTAGCGAATATTGAGTAATTAACAAAGTTGATGAAGAGAAACTAATGATATTCGAGAGAAATATTCGAAAAATAATTTTTTGGTGCAGTAAGAGAAAATGTAAATTAATGAATAAGATGAATCCATGAGTTACACTCATGGATTCATCTTATTAAGTTCAGAGAACCTAATATAGTGAAAGTGATCAAGGCTTCTCAAATAAAGTAACGTATATCGATACGTACGATAGAATTATTATGTTATTAAAAAGTTAACTTTCCAAACACAAGGGAGTAAAAAAGATAAGACCGAGAACTAGGTGTATAGATAAAATGAAAAACGATAGCAAACAGATCGAAAAATTTGGCACTGAATAGATCAAAATAGTGTAAGCCAACTGATACTGCCTTAACTGGCAAACGACTATAATAATATATATTGTAATGAATGTCACTATTATTGCAAGCAAAACCCCAAGATAACTTCAGAATTGCAATTGAGTTTAACACTCTTTGCAGATGTCACGGAGACAAATTTTTCTCAGATAAAACGCCAGGAACTATGCAAATTGTATTTACGCCAGGGAATATATCAACAAGTATGCATTTGTTTTTATAAAGTTAACATTTATTTATAAAAGTAATTTCAAATTCTAATATGGCATAAAAAATTTTGCTTCTTTCACTAAATATTAATTTGCATGTTTTAAAATCAGGTTAGTTACAGTATTACAAAAATATAACCATAAAAGAAATTTCGGTTGAAGTCATTGATATTGTTTCAAAAGCAATTTATGTAGAGTATTTTACACAACACGTACCGTTATTTGTTTATCTGTCCATGACCTCTCTTTTGCACATAAGAACAAAATGAAAAGAGCCTAAGGCTTAAATTTAGCTCTAAGCCACAAGAAACTTCCGTGCTCGAGGTGGGAATCGAACTCACGAACAGTTTAATTGAAGGCCAAAGTGTTAGCAGCTACCAGCTCAGATTACACATTATGTAAAAATGTTGGTGAACAATTTATTTCGAAATATTTTGTGGGTTCAGATTTGTTTTCCGATTTTCGCTGCTCTCTTAATTTGATTTCGCTGCTTTTATTCATTCATTTAAATTGAAAATTCATCAGGAATTCCTTAAGTAATATATTTTTCGCGGGGAAGAAATTATGAAATGAAAAAATAATCATTTCCTGTAAATTTTACTGTATGTAAAATAAAATAGCAGGAATGGTAACATAATATCCATGTGTTTAAATCATGCAATGGTTATGTACAATGGTTATTTACAACAGTTATTTACATCAAAAATTTTTAATGAAATCAATTCTCAAGTATCAGTTCTTAAATAACAAAGTTGCTCATTGAGTAGTCTTATATGATTGAATAGGCAGGTGGATAAAGTTCTGAGATATTGATTCATAAAAATAAATTTAAGACAATTTTTAGCTTAAGAACTGATATGAAGAACTAGTGGGCAATGATATTGATAAATTTTGGCCCAAATTAGGTAAGAGCTTAAATATATATTCCTCTTTATTTATAAGCCATAAATTTTAGCAATGATTGAAAACCCTGTTTCAATATATAGCATGACATGAAATAAATGAACAACCAAAATTCAAAAGCAATTCCTAGCAGATAAGTGTCAGTGTGTTGTTGTTGTTACTAATCTCTATATATAGTAATATACTAGACGATTTCATTTACTTTCAGAAAATTGAAAACAAGCATAGGAGACTTGTATAGTTCTTCAAGAGACAACCCCAGGCACCGAAGGATATGTGCCGGTACAACTTGACATTTAGGTCCTTGCTTTGAAAGAAATGAATTTGTGAGTTATCTTCAGCCAATTTGTTAGTTTTATACGTGTACTAATTTTTCTAAAACTCTCACATTATAGTCCAGTAATTTATTTACGTGTTAATTAGTACCTGAGATCTGAATATAATAGGATTCAGTTTAATGGAATTCCGTGTCTGACCTTTTAAGTAGATTTTACTTAAAAAAATCTATCTTCAATTTTTGAAATCAATATATATTGACTTCATATTTTACATTGTTATAGTTTATTTTCTATCAGGAATCATTAGTGTTGACGTATTTTGCGTGTAGTCCAACTCTATTCGTCTTTTTCCAATACAATCGAGAGGTTAAGAGGTTTGGTATTCTCCCCCACCCCAGCCGTAAAACATGGCACATTAGAAAGTATTTAGCATGGAACCCAGAAATCAATTCGGTAAAACCAATCTCAAATGTGACATTTTTTTACAGATGATTGAAAAGGGAAAGTTACAACTCAAATATTACACTATACGAAACCAACTTTTTTGCTACAGAAATCATAAAGCTCAAGTCATTTACACAAAATGCATTTTACTTGTAAAAAAGAGGAATAAAATACTCCTTAGTTAGGTTAAATTGAACTTCAGTTGATTAAAACTGATTGCTTAAAAAACATTTAAAATTAGAAAAAATAAATACCAACTAATTCTATTATGTAAATATTTTAAATCATTATGAAATTTGCAGTTCTCTCTCTCTCTCTCTCTCACATTTTTTTTTTTTTTTTTTTTTTTTTTTTAAGGGCTTTCTATTAAAACATTGATGGTAATATGAAATGAGTTCGATATTTAATAGAATGGAATTTTAAGTATATGTCATATATTTTTGTGAAAGGTGAATTTTCATTTCAAAAGAGTGTAATTACTATAAATAGCGCTTACTAACAGAAAATGTATGAACCAAATCAGATTTTGTAGTTTATTTGAATTGATAATGTTAATTAGTTCGTTTGACATGTCATGAGATAGAAAAAAAAAAACATTTTTTTTTAATTAAAAATGAAATTCCTTTAAAATTAAAATAGAGATTGATGAAAGAGGCTATAGCAAAATATTATCAGCTATAATCATTTTTATTTAAGCTTTTAAATTTAATTAATTGCCCCCACCCTGTCTGGTGGTTAGAGTACCTGACTACGGATGGGGAGGACATGGGTTTGAATCTAGGCTCGGGCATGGATGTACTTTCTTCCTCTCTGTGTTTCTTGTCCTTTCCTCAGATGATGGATGAATGTGGCCCGCTCTATAAACAGGTTTGTGGTGGTGCGGCGTGGGCAATGCTACTCGTACCTCCGTAACTTGGTGCCCACCGGGTAACGATAAAATGAGTAGCAGTTTCCTGCCTTGTTGCGGCAAATGGGTTATTTACTCAAGGGTGCCCGCTATTAGGAACAGAAAATAATTTAATTAATTTTAGATTAAATTTAATTTTAGATTTAACACTGTAAAATGAGCTATGTAAAATACAATTCCATTTCGAAGGACATTTTAACAAGATAATGAAAGCATTTATTAGCCACAAAAATAAACTGGAAAACATGCAAACACTAAATATTATAAAGGTTCAAATTTAAAACCACTATTTTTTTGATTTTTTAAAAACCTGACCAACCGAAAATATTTACGCTCATATTTTTTTTAAACATACCATTTTGGTACCAACGTAAATTTCTGTCGATCAAGAAAGTTGGCGTAGGCTCCACAAAATCGTTTTGATTTCCCTTCAATAATCATAATCTTATACAACAACATGCAGGCTATCTGAATTCATTTTTAATTGCAAAAAAAAAAAAAAAAAAAAAAGAATATTAAATGGAAATCCTAAAAGAATACATTATATTAGTTGTTGTTACTTATGGCACTTGGTAACCAAACCCGCCCGTCAGGGACTGGACGAAGGAAGTCAGAAAGAGGGTGGTAGAATGACTTTGGCTCAGAGATAGCAGAACCCTCCAATTTAGATATAGGAATCAAGTGAAGAGGTATTAATTTGGAATGGGAACATGGAGGACATATTTTACATGCCCCAGTTTCCATTAGTGAACACGACGGATCTTCGGCTATGCCGGGATTCGAATTCTATACGTATCATGATATTTAAAAAAATAATTTGAAACTTGATATAAATAAATAGTTGAATTGACAAAATTGATCTCGTGCATTTACAAACGAATAAACATTCGTAGTTGTAATAATAAATATTTTTAAATTAAGAGTTCATGTGATTCTAAAATTTTAATAATGAATCATTTTAAAAAAGCTCAAATGTAATAATATCACATAACGCAAAGTATTTTAATAAATTAAAATTATAGTATATCGAAAATATGCATTCCATATTTCATATCTAAGCCTGAGTTGTGAAAAAATCACGCACATAAAGTATATCAAACTGAGATTTAATCAAAGTAATATTTTGAAAATGACAAGTTATAAAAAACAATTTTACTAAAATTTACAGTGTTGATCACAAAACAATTACAAAGCAAAAACTTTAGGCTTAGTGATATTTACAGTAATGCGATTAAAGCAGTTTTAGTTAGAAATAAATGTTTGCTCTAATTTATTAAAAACTCTTGAATGGTATTTTATATCATATAATAATTACAATAAAATAACATTAGAATAATAGATTTTGAAAAAAGGAATTCTTCTAAGGATTGATTTGGTTTCTAAAGAAACCTGTTCAAGTTGTCCAATTGATTTAAAACGTACAGTTAACCTTAAAATGTATGTGTGTGTGTGTGGTATGAATCAATATACAGCATTGTAGTTTAGTTTAATCTTTTAGCGATTGGTTTCAAGATTCGATATAAAAGCACAAATACATAGCATAAAACAAATCTAGAATTTTAATAAACGAGAAACAAGAACGAATCATTAACCAACCAGGCCACCGTAGCCTTATGTTTATTAAAACATATTAGTTATTAAAACAAACGCATTCAATACGGTAGTAGATAAATTTTAAGTTGCAAAGGCAGAGAATTATTTAGAACTGATCTCTTGTTTAAAAAAGCGCAAATGGTTTTTTAAAGTACAACTTGTATATTTGATATATTTAATTTTCAAATTGTTGGCCAAAACTCGTGCTGCCCATTTTTTCTGATGAACGGACTTTAAGCATATGTACCGCTTTCTTATAAATAAGTTTGATTAATTTTTTTTGAGCACTCTAGAGTGGGCAAAGCAATTAAAGACCCAAATCAGTCATTTCCTTGGAAATTATCCAAGGATTACTCTTTATATATAGTTCGAAAATCATTAGTATGCTGGTGACTGGTGTACCTTACATTCTCGTGCAAATTTTTATTTTGAAACTGCACCCGTAACTTATATATTATACTGAGATAACACAGATGAAACATACGTGAATAGAATAGTTAGAGCATGCATATCGTGAGAGAAACTTGAAGAAAAATGTTATTTTCTCTCTTAATAGAAGACTTAGTATGTAAATATATTCCAACGGATGTGAAGGTCTCTTTTTTATGACGTCACTAGCCGAATGTGAAGATCCGCCGCTTTCAAATTCCCAGAAGAGTATTGCATATCAGGAAGTTACTTGAGAAAATAGATGAGTAGGAAATTAGGGTGATTACTATAGGTTTGTTATAGAATGAAGCAATAGGACCACGCCTTAATAAAGGCCGACAAAGTTAGCTGCAAGTAATGTTTTCATCTGGAATTCAGCCAATGCTTGGTTTTTCAAATCATTAGCTGCGTTTAATTTTACAAAATGTGTATTTAATTTCTAAAGATATAGGTTACTTTTTAATTTAAACACATAAAACATTACTATATTAATTCTAAAAAAAATACTTGCATTTTTTTCTTTGATGCTGTCTTATATTTTACTAAAATTTATAAATGATGAGATGTAATTGATATCTGATAATTTGTATGATCTAGATTGATACGTAATATATTTCATGAATTAGAAAAAAAGCCCGAAATCAATTTTCGAATCTCATTACCATTTTATATGTTATATAAGGGATAAATTTAAAATATGAATTCATAGTAAATTTAAAATAAAAATAATCTCTGATAAATATATATATATATCAAAAAAATTGTGTCGAATTGAAAATGTGCTACAAAGAATTCTTCTGTGTTCACTGCAAAATGTTCTGAGCTGTTTCCAATAAATCTATTTTTTTTTTTTGCCGATTGTGCTATCCAGGCTGGCAATATGGCGAGCGCAGCTCCACTTTTCCAATTGAACCAAAATTTGATGTGGAGTTCGACTTCTTCTGTACACACATGCCATAAGTAACAGTTTATGAGGTAGGCAACCATTCATACAAGGAAAGGACAAAGACAGGAGTGGAAGAGAAAGTACATTCTTGCCCGAATCAGGATTCGAACCCAGGACCTCCCTATTCGCAGCCAGGCACGCTGACCACTAGATAGGGTGAACGGCAAGAAACTTGTTTGAAGATTTGCTTGCAAAGATTTATTCACTTAATATTCCATTGCAAGTAAATTGCAAATAGCTATTGTTGATAATTATTAATGATATTTCACAGTAATATTTTTACTAATTCTAATTACATAAAATTAAAAATGAAATTAAGGATGCTGGCTATGTAGTGACGCTCGCTGAATGAAGTCACACCGTCTTCATTCCCTCCATGGGCGAATGAAGTCAGAAAGAGCGTCTTCCATTTTTGAATAGTGCACCCCCCTGGAGGGTGGAAAAACGACTTTGGCTCAAAGATGGCAGCACCATCTAGGTATCTTCCAATTTAAAGATAGGAACCCAGGGATGACCCAAGACCTGGCTCCTAACATTCCCAGAGGTATTAGTTTGGAATGTGAGAACATGGAGGACATTGCCACCACGACAAATTTTGCATGACCCAGTCACTATTAATGAAGACAACGGATCTTTGGTTAAGCTGGGATTCGAACTCACCACCTTTCGGTAACACGCCCTAACCAACTAGGCCACCGTGGCTTTAAAAATGATATTTATTATATAGCAGTATAGCCCAAAGAAAATGTGCTAGTAGTTTGGGGCTGCGAAATTATTTGAAACAATTGCTGCCTGTGGCAGTTGAAAAGACCCCTTGTCTGCTCACACATGAAGTTGAACGACAGAAAGGGACAATTCATTCCATACTGCTTCAATCGATGTGACACTTCAATAACGGTAGAGCAGTTTCTCAGCATCCCATGACTTTTCATCCGGTGATAAGTCTGGAGATTCTGTAAACCAGGACGACAATCGAATACCTTTCATATCGAAATTCATGGATGATATGCTATATCTGCTTTTACATTATTTTATGATAAAATGGTATTTCTCATTTCTTGAATATAGCTCGGCCTTAAAGCAACGCTAGCTTTAAAATGTTGGAAATGTGCCTATCGATTTTTACACTACAATCGAATTAAACTAGGTTGGTGCGTGTCGTGTATCTCATGGTTACGTAACATTTTACTAGATGCAGGATTACTATGATGATACCGAAAACAACCAGATGGTGAGTTTTCTCCTCAAAGCCTCCAGATTCGTATATGGCCCCATCGAAATCTTACACAGAGTACCGAGATTTATCTGAAAAGACCCCATTATGTCACTCTTTTATCAAAATTGGACGTTGGATGCGCTAAAGTCGCCGTCTGTCACTATGTAAGGCAGTTGTCGCACCAGTCTTCTCTGAGGCGTGGGTTCGAGTCTCGCCGCTGCCAGTAGGTTATTTTTCATGCCGCAGTAGCTTGATGGGTTAGGATGTTCATTCGCGTTACCGAGAAGTAGTGAGTTTGAATCCCGACTCGATCAAAGCACCGCTGTGTTCGCTAATGGCGGCTGGGGCATGTTTAATATGTCGTGATCGTATTGTCCTCCAAGTGAAATGATACCACTGAGGGTGACAGGTCAAGTATTCGAGGATCTTCTGTTTGATTCTTGCTTCGAAATTACGAAGACTCTCAACTGTCTGCTTCTATATAACTGGTACACCTAACTCAGGGCTAAGTATAGAGATGCATGCTGTTGCAACAACTATGTAAGGCAACGAGCTCTGTAATGAGTTGCAATTTTTGCACAATTTATATTTTCGAAATCATTTCTATGAAGATAGCAGCGTTATCAAAAAAAGTTAAATGCCTTAAGAGGAACTGATGGGGTGCGCGTACTGCTCACCTCCTTCAAATCGTGAAGTTTTTACTGTCTCCAGTCTGTATTAGACTGCCACATATTTGCTTCAACAACAGATAGCAAGCTTCCTTGAAATTGTATATCACGCTATCCTATGAATTGTCACAAGTCTTTTAAAATGGAACCCTATACTGACTTTGAGAGTCATTCTGGAAGGAAGATATTCTTATTTTTACTGATAGTTTTACAGGAAAAATTAATTCCATAAGTTCTATCTTCTCGGCTGAGGCCATGCTACTACTTATTGCAGTGTTTAAAATTTGCAATGGATAAAAAAAATATGTTCTTATGACAGATTCTTATTCTTGCACCTTCGGTTTGTTCCAGGACACCTAGCTGCTTCGATCAAAAATGCTGTAATGTATTCAAAAGTGTTTGTCAATGCAGTGAGCCCTGGACCTTCAGAGATTCGCGGATTCGTTGGCCAATGTAGCAACTATGAGTGCTTTACGATCCGTTTCCCCTTAGGATCTGGAACAGCATATCAGGAAACGTTTCCTTAAGGAAAAACTAGATCAAAATTTGCCGAAGCTTTCTTTCATCTTACATCTATTCAGTAAAAAATTATAGGCTTTTAATGAAATCCCGATTAGAAAATGTATGGCTGCCCAGAGCTAGAACAAGATCTTTTCTTACCAATTCAATTCTATGTAGATTTAATCTCTGGTATATAAGTCGCTGTCAATGCGGCGATTCTGAAACTATAGATCATATTTTCCTAGACTACTCTTTATAAGAAGATATGAGTAAACAAGTAGGGAAGAGATTGGGAATAGGAGCATTATCGTTTTCTTGGATATTCGAATAATTTTCAAATCAGGAAAATAAAGTTAATGCTTGTTGCTTTGGAACTTTCGTTTTCCTTGAACCTACAGCTTTTATTAAGCTGTAGGTTCAAGGCACTGTCTCTGAGTCTCCACCGATTGGTTAAAAGACTTCCTTCGACTTTACTTCAACAATGTTAATTTAATTGATGATAAAACGTCTGCAGTCATCTTCTTCAATGTGAGCTGCAAGCATTTTTTGGTGTGATAAGCCCTCTTCTGGAGGTCATACTACTATTACCAAAAAAATCAACCACCCAACTCTCCAAATGCCTTCAGACAGCATGGAAAGAACATACGTGTTTGAAAGACCATTCGAGGTAGTTTTTATTACCAGGGAAGAATGGAAAAACAGCACGATTGAAATAAAAAGCAATGATCTTATCTGGTTTACTGATGGATCAAAGAAAGGCAACCTCTCAGGACTGGGGGTCTGTGGCGTGGCACCAAGATTCAGTCTTTATAAAGGGCTTGGGGAACATGCCACTGTCTTTCAGGCGGAGGTTCTTGCTATTACCAACTGTCTGCAGATAAATTTAAAGAAGGGCTACCAAGGTAAGCGTATTCTTATTTTCAGCGACAGTCAAGCTGCATTGATGGCTCTTTACTCATTCCAAGTCAAATCAAAAATTGTAATGGAATGTAAAAATCTCCTTAAGGAACTGGCAAATGGGTATAAAATTATTCTTATTTGGGTGCCAGGGCATATAGGAATAGAAGGTAATGAAAGAGCTGATGAACTTGCAAAACAGGGATCCTCTTTCAATCCAATAGGAATGGAGCCCTTTTGTGGGATCAACATGAAGACTACAAGGAAGGCCATCCAAAAATGGGAAAAACAGGAGATGAACAAAGTTTGGCGTGACTCTCCTGGACAGAAACATGCAAAAAGCATGATTTTCAACTCATCTGAGAAAATTGCATCTGAAATTCTTAGACTCCCAGGATTGAAGACTCAAGCAATTTTAGGCTTCATTACTGGGCTCTATCATTTCATGAAACACCTTCATACAATGGGGCTTTTTAAACAAGAACCAATTTGTAGGGGTAGAATCAGCTCATCATATCCTATATGAGTGTGATGCTCTTGCCCTTACAAGATTCACTACTCTAGGTAATCCATATCCTAAAGAGTTACACCTAAACTCCATTGAGGGCCTATCAGACTTTATAAACAAAGTAGGTGACCCAAGACAGTAGAACTAGGAAAAAATTGGGCTTGGAGCATGGTACAAAATGCAACAATGCAGAGGTGCCACATATCTGACAAGCTCAAGAGAAGAAGAAGCATTTTTGTATAGAGCTCCAAAAGAGTATTCCCTAAATCCTGTCCGTTTCCTGTTAAAACTGAGGTTTTTTATGAAGGATTTTATAAAGTTTGCATTTTACATTAAGATTTTACGTTTAATGTTTATGCTGTTATTATATCAAACTTGATGTTTTCTTTCTTCATGCGAATACGCTATATTTCGAGTGTAATATAAAACAACTTACGCACGTCCTAATGTTTCATACTCTTCATTAAACGCTCATCCTTATTTTCTTGGCTCAATGCATGTAAAACTCATAAAAGTAATTTTTAGAAAAGCTATTCACTTGAAATCATTTCTTATTGGGCAAGAACAGGTTGATGTATAATTTTTTTTTAATTTAGGAAGATGAAAATCAAATGGAGCTAAACTAAAAAAGCTTTAAAATGTTTTTTTTATTACTTTTTAATTTTGTTTTTTGTAGATTAGACATTAGTGTACCAAAATGAAGTATCAATGAAAATAAAAAATGAAAATCAAATGAGTCGCATCTGGGGAGAATTGATAATATTTTATCACTAAGAAAAATCCCTGGTTCGAATGTGTATATTCAGAGGTACTAAAATGCTTCTGAGAATAGATGCTTCATTGTGAAGAGACTAAAGGTTTCCTAGAATGATTACTTTTACAACCATTTCTAATTGAAAATTGTTAAGTTTTGTGATATGTTAGTTATTTCAACCTTTTTTTTTAAAGGTAAACAATTTTTCTTTTGTTTCATTAAAAGAAAATTTAAAGCCACAATTTATTCGGTTGCTTAATTGACTGATATTTAACTGACCATTTTTTCTTACTATTTCTTGACCCTGCGTGACAAAAATTGCTTTCATAATTTTAAGTGTTTGAATCATTCCAGCTAAATTGCTCGAGATTAACCTTTTTATTAAGCTTATGATTGTTTCGCAAAATTTTTTCAAGTACAATAAATTTTATGTAAGGTATAAAACACACCCTTTCATTTGATGTTTTTTAAATTTCTCACAATAACGCTGCTTCTTTATTTCCGACAAACTTTATTTCTGGTTTTTGAATGATGCACTAAGCAGTATTGGAATAGATTCCCGAATCAAAGCAAATTTCAGATCCATTGTGTGCTTCGTAATTAATAGTTTACGAACCACACAATGAATCTCATATACACAGTATAAATCCTATCTATATTCAACACAATTTATTATTTATAATGAACCAGTAATTCATTAGCTTAAAACGATGTTATTCTTTCATAAAGAAAACTTTCTTATACGATAGACATTCTTTTTCGACTTTATTTGTTGCAACAAATATGGCATATTTAAAAGCTGTTCCGAGCCCAGTAAATCAACAGATGGTTATAAATATCCCACGTGATGAAAATGACGATGAAATCACCGAACCAGTAGCACATGTTAGATATGACCTGTGAAATGTGTGCCTTATCACATTCGTGCCCACATCAAACCAAACTAATAAAAACATTAATTCATTAATAGTAATTGAAGTTAATAACATGCAATAAATAAATACCATAATTTTTTGAAAAAATACCATGGTGTTTGAATGTTAAATAAATTCAGTTTTTAATAAAGTGTGGCTTTTCTAATGATGCTAGTTTGACACTCATTTTAAAAACAAAAATATTCCATTATTTACTAAATGACGTTATTTAATTAAAAGTCTAACACACCATATGACAGTGCTTGTTCATAATTTTTCCTTTAAATAATCTGATTGATGTGATTACTTTCATGTTGCAAAAAGCAAAAAAATATTTATTTTCCAGATAAAAAGTACACCTTGTGTTCCAACATTTAATAATTCTTTAAAATTTGGTAATGCTAATCGTTTTGTCGAAAAACTCAGGTTGTGTTGATGTTCTCTGGAATAATTCGATAAAGCGTCAAATTTAATCTAACAGTTCAAGCCAAATATGACTGGAAAAATCAATATGGTATTTCCTGTTAAGAATTTTCATGTTTTTATCTATGTTAAGCGATGTGATTCAGTGATAAAGAAGAAATGTAGAAAATTCTAGAATGTAGTCACAACACATTCAAAAATGCATGCTGGCATAAATTATCATTAATTTCTATTCTTCAGGCGAAATGATTAAACTCGAATGATTTATTTTTCATTTCGTAAAGTTTTATATTTTTAACACAACGTGAAAATGCTTTCGATTCTTGGTTCCTAAGAGAATATATAAATCATTTGGAAAATAAAAGTTTGAAGTACGCTATTGAAATTCATTTTGAAAAATTTCGTTTATGAAAAGAAAGCCATAAAACCCAAACAAAGGCAATTTGTCAAGCAATGCTTTTAACAAAATTACCCGCTGTAAGCAATTTCCCTCTCATATTAAAGGATAATCGCCAACTATTGTCCTTTAAGGAATGTCGTAATTTTATGAAATTTACATAAATGCCTCTTTTTGAAATCCCAGATGTAAATAAATAAAATATAGATAATTAAGAATAATGAAGGAATTTCAGTTTTCCTTCAGTAACATATTTAAAGTCATTGATTTCTAGAATAAATATTCAATTGTTGTTGTTGTCGTGTGCCAGCCAGGCTGGCAATATGGGCTGCGCTGCACCACTTTTCCAACTGAACCATATTTGGTGTAGAGTCCGACTTCCTCAGTACACACATGCCAGAGGTAACCGTTTATAGGGTAGGCAACCATTCACACACAAAGAAAGGTCAAAGACAAGAAAGAGAGAAAGTACATCCATGCCCGAGCCAGGATTCGAACCCAGGTCTCACCCATCTGTAGTTAGGTACGCTAACCACTAGACAGGTTGGGCGGCAAATATTCAATTATTAAACTCAAAATCATACACTCACAATAACAATGAGTAAAGACATAACATAATAATACTGAGTTTCCTTTCATCAAAATTATATCTTAAATATCACTTATCACAAAAGATTAATAAACAGTATTTTAATGAAGTTTTTTCAAAATTCCATGGAGTAGTGACTATTTTTTGAATAAAGAAATAATTATCATTTTGTAATGGTGTCTAAAATTTTCCGTTAGTTTTTAATTTAGTAATAACTTTTTATTCTTAGCCAAAAATAATGAGAATTTTCAAGGAACTTTCCAGCTATTTATTTAAAACGTTGTCAACCTAAATTACTTCTTTTTTTTAAAAAATTCCTGACTTCGAAGTCATCGACAATAATGACTTCTTTTTTACCAAAGAACATTATTTTTCAAATTCATTCCTCTCAGTATGTTCTACAAGCTCATAAAAAAGTATCCAAGGAACGATTCGCATTCTCTTAGACTAAAATTGACCATTTTTCAAATTGTATGACGTTCGTCACTTTTTATGGTGTGTAATTCCTAAGAAATCACCGTTGCTTGAAACATTTCGATTTCATGACTGTTTAATTGAATTTTTTCCTTTAAATGATGAGTCATAACAATTTTACTTCTACGATGGGAATTCGTCAAAGTCAGTACGTATTATCCGTCGTAATTTTCTGTTCTATGATGTTTTTCTTAAGAAAACTAATGTTTTATGGTATTTTTGTATTTTTTTAATTTCAGCACGTTTGTCCGCAATTTCGGGTATCCAAGAAAGTGTTTCGTGTTTCTCGAAAACATAGCTAATGGAAAATATATAAAAGCATTAAAAAATAATGGAAACGTGCCAGGAACTCTAATATGAATTAAAGAGATGAAATGACACGCAATTCACTAGTATTTCAGATCCCGTATTTGGTCCAATTTCCCTCCTACATTCTACGGCACGCAAAAGGAAGACGAATGTTTTTTTTCTTTTTTAATTTAGATGATTAGATACTTCCCTTAAGACACTAACACGCAGCACAAAACCTCAAAGTACGTGGAAATTTCCTTAGTCTAAAACTACATGAAATGAGCAGCCACATTCGCCATTTTCAAATCGAATATTTGACTAAGTTTCATAGTGAGCTGATGCATTTTTTCGTCAAAAATTTTGATTTGGAATGCAAAAGTAAATTTTTATTTAAATGCAACTGAAATATTATAATAATTAGAAAAATTATATAAAAATTCTTTTTATTTTTGCACATTCGCATTTTTTGCACATTGAAATATAAACAGTAATTACAACTTAGTATTTAAGATGATGGTGAAAAAGCCAGGAATGTCTTTAATGTTCACACAATTTTTTTAATAATTGCATTTTTATAGATATTTGGGTTTGAAAAAGTGTGAAAATACATGTTTAATTAAATAGTAAGTAACAATATTCGATTTAAAAACAGGTTATCTAAAGAGATTGATTGTTGGTCAATATAGTAATAAGAATACTAATGTGGAAGTCTATCATTAAGAAAATCGGATTTGATTCTATTTTAAGAATCAAAGGAGAATTGATAGCCGTATTTTAGGAGCTTTAAGTCAATGAATTCTAGCTATTAACATTTTAGCACCACTTGGTGGACAACTTAACTGAAGAAATATTTCGTAAAGTTCTTTAACACCTACTACGTATTATTGGCTCTAAGAATCGACACCATCTGATATCAATGCCTTTTTTATTAACAATGCGCAGAGGATAAATTAACCTTCGAAAACTGTTTTAAGTTTGTTAAGTTTCGCTTAGCGCGAAATATTGGTTCTAGGAATGAACGCCACTTGGTATGATAATGGCTTTTCGACTCCACGTAATGATTAGCTCAACAGAACTACTTTAAGGCATTGTAAGACCTGTCGCATGTTAGCTCCTTGTAGAACTTTTCATAAATAACGGGCCACATCCACGCAGGGCAAGGAAAGAAAATCAGAAAACTTCCAAACACCCACCCTTGTAGATAGAAATTCAAAAGGATGACGTGAAAAGTTTATCTTTCATTATTCATCATTGGTTGATATCTAACCCGACACCTATTTTAAAATCGAATGTAAATTTACCATTAGTCCATGGTGAACTCTGACTATAGATGTTGCCAATATCTGATAATACTTTACAATGTGTGACGCGTAAAACATTAAAAATAAGAAAAAAGAACTCAGTTTTATTTTAATTCAGATAAATAATCCAAATTTATATAGACAATATACTTTTCAAAATATGTGTTGTCGATATTAAATCTAGGAATAAAATGTTTCTTATAGATACAATGTGAAGGGGAATAAAATGTTATTTATAGATAATAACACATACCAATAAAACTTTACATGTAATAATTGCATAAACAAATAAAATATTATCCGCAAATAATATTTATACAAAAGAAGGCTATTGGCAAATAAATATAATCACTTTTCTATAAATTATAACTAATTTTGTTGCACACAAATGTTCTTTATTTTTCAAATATTTATTTTTTAATATTTATCCAAATAAATATTTAAATATTTATATATATACATTTGTTATTATTTATACAAATAAATACTTAACTAATATTTATAGTAATAACATTTATAAATATATATATATATATATATATATAGTATTTATATTAATAAAAATTTAAAGTAAAATAAACATTTAAATATTTATTTGATATTTAAGCAAATAAATGTTTGAAAAGATAAAATATTTGTGTACAATACAATTAATTATACAAAATTTAAAAAAAAGTATCCATTCAGGGAAAGATTAAATTGTGAAAAACACTTCATTTGCATAAAAATAAAAATTCTATTAGATCTAAAAAAAATCTTGTTAGATGGATTAAGAACAAAGTAAACTGTTATATAATATATATATATATATATATATATATATATATATAAACTAATAAAATTATTTATTCTCATAAAATACTGTCTGAAAAATAAGTAAGAAATAAGATTTTTATTAAATATAAGAATTAAAAATTATTTTATAAATTAACTTCATATTTGTTATGACAATTAGGTAAAATCAACTTGTTTTTACGAGTAAATTCTCCTCAGGAACAGTCATGACTTATAATTATTTCGAGTTAAATTATTTACAAATTGCATGTAAGGACCAACTAATTTTTTATATGAATATTAAGTTTTATTGTAGAAGATAAAGTTTTATGTTTTAGTGGAATATAATAAAGTATTCTATTTCTATCTTCAGAATCTACATACAATCTTGTTCATCATGTAATATGCAATTTTGAATCTATATATAATATCGTCAGTCCAATATCGATAAATATCATTATTTTAATTAATCGCACACTATCTCCAATTAACATGTCATTCATAGATGCAATATCTAGATACGATGTCAACTTACTTTATAAGGCCGCGTTAGTCTAGGTTGGTCAGGATTTCGTTCTCATTATCGGAATTGTGAGTTGGAATCCGGACTTAACCGAAGATCCGCCATATTCAATAAAAGCTCCAAGTGCACAATGCTAGGGAATGCTTTGTCGTGGGCGCAATGTCCTCCAAGAGAAATGATATTTTCGAGAATGACTGGTATTTTAGGTATTCTGCTTGATCCCTACTTTTAAAGAACTCCCGGAACTACTTTGATATACCCCCCAAATCGGAAATTTGGCGACTTTTTTTTCTCACCAAGCAAAATACTATTTTTGGCGCATTTCTTTCTCGCCAAGATGGATTCTCGCTAAATACAAATAATTAATAACAAAAAAACTTTAAAAAAAACTCAAAAAATGGTACAAAATAGAAGAAAATACTAAATTTGGCAATAGCAAAAACCTAAAAGCTGAAAAAAACCTAAATTGGCTACACCAAAATAAGAAACCGCAACCCTAAAAAGTCCGTAGGGAGTGCCAGATTTGGCGCGTAATTTTTCGGGGGTATATCAAAGTTGTCCGAACTCCCATTCGGTTCCTTCCAGGTACTGATAGAGCCAAACTTTGGGCCAAGTACAGGAATATGGTGGTGCAACAACAAATTTTAATGCTTAGAAATGAAGGAATGTACATTGCATGACAATAAAAATGCAAGATCGTGAATAATCAGGAAAATGCTTAAGTTTCAAGGTTAAACAAAGAGTACCGAGTTATACAAGTGATGCGAGACGCCTTGCATTCTGGGTCAGATGAAAAGAGAAAGAATTTGCGGGATCGACCATAATTGTGTTCTATTGAATAGAATAATCATCTTGCCTACTATTTTCCTATACCGCAGTTAAAATTCAGGATTCACAATGCCATGATGCTGAAGATCGTGACACTTCCAGCAGAGAAATGAGAACAACATAGGTTTGGTGATTGCACTGAGAACAGCTGGTTGATCGGTGTACAGGAACAACAAATGTCCATTGTACATTGGCTGTGGCAAAAGCAGTTGGGAAAAAAGAATGTGACACTTCTAAGTGTGGTGATACTACCCAAAAACGAAGGGAAATCCTGAAGTCCCAAATCATGAAACAACATTATTTGCTGGCTGATATGTCACGGCTTACTTTCATGGAGTCTGTTAAGGAAGTTGCCATATAATCAAAACACCATCACCTCTATTTACAACGAAATAAAATTGAAATAAAGCAACATGAACTTCGGACTGGCTTATTTTGGTGTTTCCAGATGAGTCCCACTTTTATCCAAGCAATAACAACATCTAAGTTCGAGAGTGGTAGCGACTTTGTGATAGGTCCCATGTGGCTACAAATGAGGAATACAACAGCACACAGTAACAAGGGATTATGGTTTGAGGTGTCATCACCTACGATACCATATCACCTCTCGTAGTTATTATTAGAAGCATGACTGTTCAAATATACGTGTTCCATCCAGTAACAGTTTCCCACCTTCAAAAGATGCATAATGCCATTTATGATAACATCCAACTACATAGCTGGAATAAACCAATACATTTTGCAAGATATTCAGATGCTCATTGGGCCAATCTATGCATTTCTCACCAATCGAGAATGCTTGAGACGTGATTGGACAGGATTCGTATGAGTTGTCACCGCCATACTCAGAAGATGAACTGTGACAATGGTTGAGAAGAAAATGCAGTTATCCCTCAAAAGACAATACTCTCACTCTTTGAATCTATATTTAGATGTTTTCTGAAGGTCCAAAGAGTATGTACTCGGATGTCATTGCTGAATCTATTGCCACTGATAAACCACAAACAAATAGTGTAACCTCTATTTATGAGTGTAGTTGTGTGTGTGCTGCTCTAGTATACTTCCCCCAAACTTCTTCCAGATTTAGACTCTACCAGTTAAGTGAAAGCATCCGGGTTGAAATTTTTGAAATTTGGAATCAGGGATCAAGTTCAATAAACCCAATACTTGATCTGCCACCCACAGATGTATCATTACACTTGGAGGACATTGCGACCATGACCTATTTGATATCTTCTAGTCAGCTTTAATAAATAACTTTAATTTATTCAGGGTTTGAACTCACTGTCTTCCGATAAGGAGAATGGTGCCATAATCTACCAGGCCACGACAGACTTTATTTATGAGTGTATTATATCGTAATGAATATTTGGAGTTTAATAATATGTCTTTCTGTCCTTACTGATTTCCATAATTTTTTGTGCATGCGTTCTAGGCATTACATTGTTATATAAATTTGTATGTAAATTAACAGAAACAAATAAAGTAAAATTAATTCTAATCTAATCACATTTTCCATTTCAAGGTTAAATTGTGCATGATTGATTGTGTAAAGGTTTATTGCAGTGTTTATGCCAACTCAAATTTTCTTTCTTTTATATTCCTTTCCAATTGAATTATCTTGTAAATTGCATAAAATTCAGCTGCATATTCTTTTCTGATTTTATTATTAGTATTTTTTTTTGTAACAACATTGCTAAATATTTTCTTTCTTTCTCTAAGGGTGTAATGGCTGGTTAAATCATAGCAAATTTACTCGAAATTGTCTTTTTATTAGTTCGATCGAAAGTTCTGATTTTCAGAATGATGAACACTTCTCCGTTAATGCATTAATATCGGAACTGACAAGGTTTTTTTACGGTTGGTAAGTTATTCAATGATGGATCTTATTATTTTCTGCTTGCCTCATTTACAGCTATGGATGAAGCTTGTTAATATTAAATGTGTTTTTATTTATAATCTAAAATTAAATTTTCCCTTTGTATTTGCGCAACATATCAAATTATATTAAACATATAATCTGTTGGAGTCTTCTCAATTAATGAATTCGAATGTGGTTTATAAATAATTTGTTTTATTTATTAAAATACTCACAAACTTTTGTAAATATTGATAAAGTCTATCTTTTGTTTGTGGGGAGATGCATATAAAATAACACATTTCATAAATATATAATAGCACATTTCATAAAACATTTGCGTGTGATGTTTCATAATTTAAATCATAACCATTGTTAAATTAAAAGACCCTTTTTAAAAGTTTTAATTTTTAAATTAAATGTTTTATTTAAAAATAAGCTTTAATTTAAAACTTGTTTTAATTTAAAAATTATTTAATAAATAAGTTTTAATATAAAACTTATTTATTAAATAAAACAATTACAATTTTGTGCATTTTTAAATTAGATTTCCATATTATATATTCTTAGGACAATTATTTTAAAACCGAAATTAGTTTACATTTTTATTGACAGATTCGAACTTTTCAAAAGTGTGTTTTGAATTAGCATCTTTGAAAAGTAAATTTTACATCAATGCATTTTTGAACTCTTGCTCACAATAATTTCTTATAACATCACAAATATGATTACTGTATTTCCCACTTTTAAAAGCTCAAATTTCAAATTAAATAATTTTTACTGGAACATTTGATTTTGATTTTATGTTTCATTAAAATTAGAAAATAAAAATGTAATTATATGTGTTATGCGAAATGTGAAAGGAATTATAAATGTTCATACAAAAAAAAAGGAAATTATTTAAAATTTCAGTATTTATTTAATTAAATCTTTAATTTATATTAATTGAAAGCAAAAATATGAAATTCTTGATAAAAATTTAATATCTGTATTCAGTATCTAATTAACTTTTTAGAAAAAAAAAAAGTAAAAAATATTTTTTAAGGTTTGCACCCGTTAATTTTGTTGACATTAATAATTAGATTTTAAAAAGTGCCTTATATATATGCCATCGTATTATAGTCAAAACGTTAAGCAAATTCAGATTTTATAAGATATTGAATAATTTATAGAACAAAAAGTTAAATAGTTTTAAAATGCACAAATGTCCATAAATTAAGGATAATACCAGGTACCACCAAAGCAACATCATTACTCTCCAACATTATGGCACAACTGAAGATAGTTCGCGTCACTCTACCTTTGGATTCGATACTAAACCAATTTGAACATCAAGCTCAGTTGTATGATTCACCTGAAAAAATCTAAACACAAAAATATTAACAAACTGATAACAACATAAATGAATAAAATATTAGAGTCTTTTAGATGGTTTTAACAACCATCCATAATGGGAATTTGTAGCTTTTTAGCTATCAGAGATTAAATCCTTGATTTGGCTAGGACCAACATTACTCAATACACTGGAACAGTTCATTGAAATCAATTTTTGTCACTTCTAGAGGATAAAGTCTTTGTGTTAGACTCAAAAAAATTCCAGATTGAGTCTTAAGTTCCAAACGTACATTTCCCTCCTCTCTAAGAAAGGCTTTTGAAACTTTTTCTCAAGAGAAGTTGATTCTCTTGTTTTTAGTATCTACGATGAATACAAGATTTCATTCTTTGATGGATAATATCTTTTTTACTTTGGAAAAGTTTTTTAACAATTAAGCATAGCTTTAATTCAGTTTTTTTGAATAGATGATGACAAACTCAGGATACCAAACTTTTTAATTTCTCGTAAGAACGTAAATAGGGTGAGGATTGAAAGGTCTTTTAGATCTTCTTAGATGTTCGCTCAAGGACGAGAATTAAAGAGACTTTCTACTATTTTGGCTATCTCTTCTTCCTACAGGCAACATTTTACAAGAACCCTTTTCAGAATGCCCTTCAATATTCCAATCAATCTCTTCGACAAACCTCCCCAACAAGGCACAGAGAGAGGATTAAATTTCCAAGTGATTTCTTTGAAACAAAATGTTCAACGTTACCCCAATAGATAGCTTTTAGAAGATTTATGCTTCCTAAAGATTCGTGCCGTTGTTCGAATATACATCAGAGGGACGTTCTCACCTCGCAATAAAACGGCGGAGCTCCAGGATAAAACTGTCAGTGGACAACGAAGATATAAACTCGAGATGGACTGCTCGATAGATGGTGCAGGTGATGAGCGTTACCCAACATTTTCTCTCACCTTTTAGATACAATGGTCCACACAGTTCGATGCCGATAATTTCGAAGACTGCCACATTTCTGACATGATCTGGATGATTTGAGCTTTCATGAGCTGGACAGAAAATCTTCTACGCTTAGTGCAGTTTCTTACCACACTTCACACTAACTTTTTGGTCTTGATTATCCAGTAAGTTTCTCTGATGTGGGACATCTATGTTTTAGTACTGGTATGCTCAAGTTCAATATGTTTGCTCA
>JAPDSC010116761.1:71766-116830 GCA_026290005.1 Latrodectus geometricus | reverse complement strand
GATTGACCTTTCAGGAATCTTATGCTTACTCGGCACTCTTCACACTGTCTTTCTGGTTCTCATTATCCAATAGGTTTCTCAGCATATATGTTTGAGTACTTGCATGCTCAAGTTCGATGTGTTTGCTTAGGATTAACCTTTAATTCCAATACTTACTTGGCATTAATATGGGAAACCTAAAATTTTCCAAGTCTTTTTTCGATCCTTGCCGGTTATCCTTGTTAAACAGATCATCACTGTCTTTACGGTTCTTCTCCAGTAAAGGATTTCCTTTGAATTTCTGTTTTTACTCTTTCAATCTCAAATTCTTCCCCCCCCCCTCTACTATTCATCGAGTCTGGGCAAATCTTTGGAGACTTCTACATCTTTTAGCAAAAAACTTTTTAAACATTATGTAACACACAGCAATGTATTAAAAACATTTTTAATACATTGCTTACAGCACAAATGCTTACAAGGAAATTACTCACATTTTTCATTTAAAAATATATCTAGTTATCTTTTAAAGTCATTGAACTTCCTGTGATTAAAGTAATAGAAATATATATATATAATTTTAAAAAACTTAAAAAAATTCATAAAAGAATTATAATTTTTAACTATTTTAACTTAATTCTTAAGCTATATCCAATTATTTTTTTAGCAATAATTTCTTTGAATTAAGATGTATCATTTTTTACTTGCTTTATAATATAAAAAATTATCAAAATTTAGTGTTTTTTAGTTAAAACTTTTTGTTATAATGAAATAATAAATTTTTAATGATATTTCAATAATTTAATTTACTTCTGAGTGGTATATATTAGAAATTAAGTATGTAAAATAAAAAATAAAATTCATTTGGTATATTGACTGAAAGAGCAATCAATGACTTCAATAGGGATGCAAAAACATTAGACTTTATTGAAAAAAAATGCTATCGTAAATTGAGCTCACATTAATAGAGCAACTTAAGAAAAAAGTTTTTGAAGATTTATTGAAACATGGGAATATTTTTTTGGATTATGTACATCAGGAAAAAAAGTTTCAGTGAATATTTTTTTATAGAGGTCAAGGAATCATTTAAAAACAATTAAAAGTATTGATTAAAAATAAATTTTCATAAAAATCAGGAAAATATATTCTAATCTTAGTAAATAGATATATTCTATGTTGTTATCAAAAGTTAATTTTTGATTGACTTAACAAAACAAAAAATATTGTTCCTATATTATTATAAGTATGGGTATATGATCATATTTTTCCCGATTTAAAGCAGATTGAATGACGATACAGATATATAAATATATTTAATTTAGAAAGTTTCATTATTTTAAGAATCTTTCTTGAAATAAGGTTACGTGCGTCTATACTTATTTTTTGAAACCATTATCCAGCTACAACTAATGATTTGCCGACGATTTCTTGAAAGGACCTATAAAGTAGTTCGTGTTGTTGTTGTTGTCGCCATCTGCGACTCAGCGAATGAAGTCAGAAAGAGCGTATTCTGTTTTTGAACAGGGCACCCTTTCAAGAGGCTGGAAGTACAACTTAGCTCATAGAGGGCAGCACCATTTGATCTCCGAATTTAGAGAAAGAAAACCAAGGAAGATTCAAGTCATGGCTCCTACAACCCCCAGAGGTATTAATTTGGAGCAGGAACATGGACATTGTGAACACGACATATTTTACGAGCACCAGTCGCCATGACATTCTTTAGTTGGCGGAGAATCGAACACACAACCTTGCGATTGCGAGACTGCCGCCCTAACCAAATAGACTTCTACTGCCCTATGTTGTTCGTAAAATAGAAAAGTAAGTGTTATATCTTGAAAAAATAATTTGTTATCAAATTTCTCTCACATTTGCAAATAAAACTACCAGGAAAAATTATTTAGTATGTACCATGTAAGAAACATTCTAGCAAAATAAAATTTCTACATCAAGGGAATTCTTTTAATTTTATTGATGCAAAATATGGCAAAGTTCATAATCGCTTATTTATTTTTCTGTTTCAAAACATTTTTGAAAGCAAATTTCCTCTTTTTCTTATATTGCAGATCTTTTTCTTATATTATACATCAGATTTTAAAAAATGAAAAATGACAAAAAGCATGAATTAAAATACGTATATAAAAAAAATATTTAAATAATCCTTGCTGATTTAAACTAACCATAAAGAATGTTTTGTCTTGTCTTTTTTATTTTGCTTTTTCTTCTTTTCAATTGTCAACGTGTTAATGGCTCCAGTCAATGTAAGATAACTTCTCAAACTGATGCTTTTGTCTCTACATATGGAATCGATTAGATAACAAAATGAACTTTAACACTATTTTTAATTTCGATTCTCAAAGAGTTCAAGCCACAGAGATGCACTCGATGTCATGTTTTTCGTATACTTGGAACAAACAATCTTTTACGCACAAAATGTTCTTCAAAGTCTTTTTGAATTCAAATCGAACAAGTCATCAGACGAAAATGACGCAATGTTTTCAAAAATATTCCGCTATGGTTAAAAGACAATGCGCATTGCTGGAATTAATTTGAAATTACTTGACACCATAATTATCTCTGTTTCGTAACTATCGATTCTTTCAAAATACATTCGAATAATTTCGAATCGAATGAGCTGAACTATCCGATTCTTCACTCATATTGAACAATTGAATTAGTCGGAATGATTCCACTTATTGCTTTCAAAAGAAGATTTTGAAAGCAATAAGTGGAATCATCGTGGAAGTTCATGGATCTAAGACATAATTCAATTCGATAAATGGATAATATTTTCAGAAACAAGAGATGGGTTTCTTGCTGGCTCTTGGCAAAGGTCTTGCTATCGTAAACTTACGATAATAAAGTAAGTGTAAAGTCGGATTCATAACTGGAAATATTCTTCAAATGTGAGCTTGCGAATACTTGATAAACAATATTTTGAAGAGAATTCGAGAAGCTATAACGGATTTCAAAAAAACATGAAATGATACAAGACAGCTGGTGAGCCGAAAAACCAGACAAAGAAACTGTATCGATCAAAGACATAATTTATAAAGTATAATAAAAGTTTCAGGAAATTTTGACAGCAATATTTTCAAAGTTTTTGAAATTTTAAAACTAATTATTAAGAACGTCAGGCAATTTTCATGATTTTGAAAATATTTTAGGACAAAAAAAAAAAAAAAAAAAAAAAAAAAGTGAAGTATACATGATTTCAACTGTAATGAAAGAAACAACTTTATGGTTAAAAATGAGTTCGTAAAACAAGAAATTTTTCAAAATTTTAGTTTGTAAACGGGATTTAAAATTAGGAGTCCCTAACAAGTATATTGTTGGAGACCAGCTTAGTTCGGAAAATTGTAAATTAGAAATCATTAATTATTCGTTTTCGTAAATTAGAGATTCCTAAAATCGAGCATCTACTTTACTTTATAAGTTCTAATACGGTGTCAATTTTATTTTCAAGCGATTGAAGTTTGTCTTCTATTTCAATAACTGTTGTTTATACCCTCTTCCAATACTTATTTAGTGTTAAGTATTTTACTTTTTTGGGGAGAAAATACGATGTTGATGGAATGTCTGATTAAAATTGAATCAAAGTTTACATTTCATTGATTGATTTCGAATCGATAATACTGTACCGCCCTTCGGAGTTCGTGTCAATTGAGAGTCTATAAAACAGTCAGTTAAAAATCACAAAACTTTTATTCATATATATTCAACATGTTACAGAAAGTTCCAACAATAAAAGTCGCAATTGCACAGCTTCCAATCACAGAAATCTCAAATACCCCAGACAGTCAACAGCTTTTATGCTCTAGACCAGGGGTGGCCAAACTGTTGGCATCCGGGGTCTACTCCACATTTAAAAAATCGAAGGCGGTCTACCAATGGCAGAGCTAAATTAGCGTACATATTTATTTTCGGTAACTAAAAAAATGGTTAATTATGTAATTTTTCTAAAAAAAAAAAAAACTTAATATTAATATTCACAAAATAAAAATTTACTGACAAAAGTAATCAAAGTATTCATATATCAAAAACTGGTCATTCTTTTCACTTTGTTTAGTTGAAATTTAGCACTAATATGCGACAAGTTTATCATATTGTGGCAGGTACGAGCTTATTGCAATGCATAAACACGAAATTAAATGTCCAGCTGTTATATGCGACCAATGTTTGTTTATTGTTCATGGTTGAAAAAGCAGATTCGATAAGATACCTCGATCCAAAGAGTGATTTCAAATACAAAATCAATTTGTAAATATTTGGAAACGTTTCCTCAGAAATTAATTTCGAAAAACCAGTATCGCTAAATATGCTCTGGATCTAAGAAATATATCGCATCTTAATTTAATAATTCTTTCCTCAATCATGACTGATGTGATATCTATTAAATGTCTTATTTTTTCAGATACTCCATCAATGTTGACATTTTCATTAAATGGAAATATTATAAAATTGAGTATTTCTTTCAACCTAATTAAGTTAGCGAATCTTCTTTCAAATTCTTCAAACAAAACAAGTAAGTATTGAGCGAAATCTTCGAAGTCTCGGTTTGGATTATGGATGCACTCTTCCTCCATGTTTTTGAAGTTTCTCAATTCATGTTTTCTTAATTGAGATCCATACCTTTCTATAGTTTTTTTAAAGTTTTAATAGCGCTCATCATGTCCGTTTTAGGTTTTAAATCGTAAACCTTTAATCATAAATCTTTAAATCATAATTCTTTGCACAGTTTGTTTTGGGTTTTAAAGCGTAGACTGTAAATTTTTTATTTTAAATAATTCATTGATTCCATGTCATAAGTCATAAATTGTTAATATCCGAGGTCATTATCGGGATGATCGCGTGGACTACCTAAAATGTCTTCGCGGTCTACCAGTCGACCGCGGTCGACGTCTTGGCCAGCTCTGCTCTAGACTAACAATCAAGACTGATCGTCTTCACACTAACACATTCTACGTCAAGCGGTGGTATTTATACCTGATTTAGAGTGAAATCTACGAGTTCCATCAAACTTCTGGAAGTTTCTAGGTTATCTCGCTTAGTATTGGTCCTAGAGCTTCGGTGATGGAAGTATCCATTTCCCTCCAAGTCGCTCGCCAAAACACTTGCCAAATCTTTCGAAATGCTGTTTTTAATGTAGAATACAACTGGATTGCGCGACTTTTTGATCAAAACTGAGTATTTTTAATCTGTCTGAGATATTTAAAGACAAATAGAAATAAATTTGTTACAATACTCTAATATGTTTTTTAAAATTAAAACGTTAAGGTGAGTCATAAATTTTTTATAACAGATAAACAACATTTTGATTTAATAGTTGAAAACAACAAATTATTGTTAAGTGGTAAGAATACTATTTTTTGATATTAGAATCCTTCAAATGTTGTTGGTGACACTATGAAGGACGCTTTCCTCAAGATATAATGAGTTAAAGGGGGAATAGTTATGTTAGTAATTTATAATTGATTCATATATTTTCATACAAAGCAAATGTATATTTCCCATTATATTTTAAGTGTGCCTAGTAGAAATTCTGCAGTAGTACAATATATTATGGAAAGTTCTAATAGTGTAGGGTAGGACCAAATGTTTAGCAATTTTCTTTTATCGTATTAGAGTGAAAATGTGTTATTCTTGCGTTTCCGTATTTCATTGTATCTCGTTAAAATAAAACTGTTATTGGAGGTTCACTTGTGCATAAAGAAGCCAAACTAGATTAATATGTTAACTAGTGGATGTGTTTTTTTTATAGCCCTTTCTATTTAAACGTGCACAGTGGACAGCCTAACGGTTCAAGGTAGTTGTAAGCTATTTTATTGCGTCCATTGCCTTCGGGAAGAAATTTTCAAAGATTGTAGGTCGTATTCATGGGTTACAAGGAAGGAAACGTGGAAAATTTCCATTCACCTATACCGACATGCATGAACGTTGACTGGCAGGAAGAAGACAGTTGCGCAACATCCAGCTCCCGTTGTACTGCTAGGATTAAACCCGAAACCTTATGCTCTGAAGAATGATCCCTTTTATTTTAAATCCTCTTTCTATTTTAAAATTCTAGAAGCTAATACAAGATAATAAGTCAGGGAAATTATGGTGTTTACATTTGTTATTAATAGATCACATGTTAGTTTCAACTGTAAAAGATGCAATTTCGAAAATTTCTTAAGTTGTAAAATTTCAAAACTATAAAATCGATGTTTATTCATAAATTAAAATTCAATAAATGCAATTAAGTATACAGCAAAATTATAACTAATTCCATAACATTCATTTCTTTGGTCGTCTCTATTGTTCATCAGATCATACTGTCATACATATCAACTGATTTTCATCTTTTTTTCCAAATTATACATTTCTTAATTTTAATAAACAAGGAAAAAATTTCGCCTAAATACCCATTTTTTTTCTTTTACTGAGCTCCAGTGGCTTCCTGATAAGATTAAAAAAGTGAAGCATCATTTGCTGCTGTCAGTAAATTGCAGCTGTCAATGAAATAAAATCTTCAACTTTGATTAACACTTGAAAATTATTTACTAAAAGTAAAGAGTGGGCCAGACAACTGGTTTTTAAACTGAAGATTTCCACATCGCCTTACACGAAAGTGGAGAAACTAATGTGTCACTGAAAGACATGAAGTTATGGTTATGTGCAGATGAAAACAATCCAGGATAGCATGATGTAACAGAGGAAGAGAGTGTTGAAAGTCTAAAACTCTGAAGAAAATCAAGACGATAGTGATGAAACAGATGACACAACCCAAAACCAATACTTAGTGAGATTAAAGACCACTTAAATTTGCGACTTTGAAGACAACTGCAATGGGGCCATATCTGGATATTACGAACATTTGAGGCATATCAAGTAGTTGCTCAAGAAATGATTATTAAAGTAAGGCAACAAAAGATCAGTAGTTACTTCCAACTAGTGAGTGTGTCAAATGTGCAATGAAGATGGACCATCATGTTCTAAATAATTGTTCATCTGATTGCTATTTTATATAAGAGCTAATTAATATGTGTATTGCCGCCCAACCTGTCTAATGGTTAGCGTACCTGACTACAGAGGGGTGGGACCTGGGTTCGAATCCTGGCTCGGGCATGGATGTACTTTCTCTCTCTCTATCTTGTCTTTGTCCTTTCTTTGTGTGTGAATGGTTGCCTACCCTATAAACGGGTACCTATGGCATGTGTGTACTGAGGAAGTCGGACTCCACACCAAATATGGTTCAGTTGGAAAAGTGGAGCAGCGCACCCCATATTGGCAGCACGGCTGACACACGACAACAACAACATGTGTATTGTACATACTATTTTCTTCTTCTTAGAGTCGGGTTTGTATGTCATTGGGCATCTCTGCTTTAATCAGCATTTTGTACCGCTAACTCCAAATCCAATGTTTCCTAGTTCCAGTTGCTCGGGTCACCCACTTTATTGATAAAGTCCGAGAACTTTTTAATGAAGTTTAGGTGTAACTCTCTAATATGGATGATGCCTAAGGAAGTTAATCTAGAGAGGACAAGGGCCTCGCACTCGTAAATGATATGTTTGGCCGTTTTCTCTTGCATATGACATTTCCTGCAGATAGGGTCTTGCTGAAACAGTCCCATTTTATGGAGGTATTTTCTGAAAAGCTAGTGCCCAGTTATGAAGCCTACGATTAAACGTATTTTCTGCCTAGAGCATCTTAGAATTTCAGAGACAATCCTCGCTGATGATACGCAGATCATACTTTTAGCATTTGTTTGACCAGGAGTGTTGAGCCCAAGCGTCGTACATCCTCTGTTTTTCCCATCTAAGAACAGTGGTTTTTGCGGTCTTCAAATTGATCCTACAGAAGGGTTCTGCACCGAAGGGAATAAGAGACGATCCTTGTTCATCAGCCTTTTCATTACCTTCGATTCCTTTGTGCCCTGGCACCAATACAAGGATCACCTTGTTTCTAGTTACCAGTTCTGTAAGAAGGTTTTGTACATACTATACTTAATTTTCTCTTATGTCTCTTTATATTTTATCCTCTTGAATTCAAAATGCAATTTTTACTGTGTACTGTAGTTTTATGTCCTTTGACTCTAATTTACCGGTAATTTTGAGTAAATTTTTTTCACCAAATTACCTGTAATTCAAACGACGTGGATCCCCTATGAGTCCGAATTGAGGTACAGCGGGTCTATAGTTTCTCGCCGTTTCTTGTTAAGATCAGAAAAGTGAATCATCATTTGACATGAGCAGTAATTTAGGAATGTGACCACATTCTGTCGCAATGGGTTATTAGAGCTCAGTGTTTCCATCGGTGTGACATGAATGTGGAGAGAAGAGTGACAGCTCAGGTGTGACTACGTCACTTGACCGTGGCTCAAAATTACGAGGTCTTTTGTGATGGGTAAGTATTCAAAACCAGTTAGCCTTACGGTACATTTCGGGGCCTGCACCACGAGTATGTCTTCTTTAACAGGTGGTTTTACGTGTTTGTAGAGAAGAGGATATGGGACTCCATCACCTGACCTTGGATCAGAACTTGGTGAGATGGCGAGTAATCTAAATCCTTAAGGTACAGCTCAAAACTCATCAGCATCCTTGTATGCAAGTACATTTTTTTTTCTTTTGTTCTCCTCTAAAGAGCTGTTTTATCATATATGGGCCAATTGTTTTCTCGCATTTTCTCTCAAATTTAAGCTAACACTTCATAAATTCGAAGTCAATTATTACTGATTGTAAATACTTAAAATTAAATGTTCGTAATATGTAATTCTTAAGATTCATTGTAAAAGTTGAAATAAAATATTTTATCTAAAAATATTTTGTTTTAATGACTAACCATAAAAAATTAGTTGAATTATTAATTCAAATGCGTGAAGAAATGAGACAATATTTTGTCCTGTTTAGATAACAGGAAGCAGATGAATAAGTAATTTAAAAATTCCTCAACTATGGAAGAGAACAGGCTGTCGTGCTAAAGTTAATGAATTTTAGCACGGTATATTTAGTCACAAAAAAGTCAATTTTCACTAAACTAAGATTATTCAATAATTTATTATACAAAAACGCATTTTAAAATTTCATACTTACATTAAATACATCAAATATTTGGGGTACACATTTTTTCACCATTCTTAATAATCGAAAATTTTATTAATTCATCACTTATTCTACTAAAAATTATTAACTTTCCAAAGAAAAAGTAATAAAATGAGAAAGATTAAATCCATGTTGTTATTACTTACGACACTGAGTGGTGCCAATCCCTCCCGTCTGAATCTGGGTGAATGAAGTCAGAAAGAGTGCCTTCCGTTTTTCAACAGATCACCCTCTGAAGAGGGTGGAAGTACGACTTGGCTCATAGATGGCAGCACCATCTGGATCTTCGAATTTAGAGATAGGAAGTTGAAGACCCAGGGCCTGGCTCCTACCATCCCCAGAGGTATTCAACTGGAATGGAAACATGGAGGATATTGCGACCACATCATATTTTACGTGTCCCAGTTGGCATTAATGAACACGACGGCCTTTTGTCGGCGGGGAATCGAATCCACAACCTTGCGATTGCAAAACTGATGCCCAGATCAACTAGGCTATCACAGTCCGAATGAAGAATGTAAATATTCATACGACTGTCTTATATTTTTGTTTAATTATTTGTTTTAGTATGTTATTATTATTAACCTAAAAACTACGACCTGTGAAATTATTGTCTAAATAATGCTTATTCTGAGAAAATAGTGATTTTCAGAGCTGAGAAATAAGTCTGTGTTATCTAAAACAGCTTAGCGATATATGGCAATATAATTTTGGGACAAAAACATAAATCAACATTCCCAGTTTCCAGCTGATAAGATGGTTAGAATCAAGACTAATAGAAGCCAAGTTACCGGGAGCTTACAACAGAAATGTTCTGAAAACTTTCATCGCCTACACTGAAGAGGTATAAAAATCGATCTCAGTCAATTAGTGGGTCAGAGGAAAGCAAAGAAAAAGTCAGATGTCTGAGTTATCAGCTCTAAAAGTTTCTTTAGTTTCTGTATTATAAAAACTGTATAGGTTTTAAACCGCATAAAAGACTCAAGCTGAAGTAATTGCAGTTATTGTGACTAAGAGAACTATGAACAATGCACTAAAAAAAATAATTTTTTTTATTTCCGGATTATCAAATCCTTGTCACCTTAAAGAAAATTGTAACAATATGTACAGAAGTATCAGAATAAAAAATAACGAAACATCACTGCTTGTGGCCATTTAAATTATGCTCAAGTCATGTAAAATAAAGTTACACATCTTTTGTGAGTGTTTTAAATAATATAGAATAAAGTTATAATATATTTTATTAACAAAACTTGATTTAGATCACACAATACCCAATAACCTGTAACAATAAAATGCACAACATATTGTTTGTATAGAACAATTCTAAAATAAGTTAACAATTAGTAAAACAAAAACAGTACATATATTAATTGACAAACATGAATTATGTATAAAAACAATATATCTCCATAATAAAGTAAAAGTTAAAAATTGTTAGTTACATTCATGGAAGACATTTTTATAATTTTGTTATAAAAAGTATGTTAGAGAAACATTAAAATAATTAAATACTTAAAAAGCAATAAGTCAGTCACCAAAATAACAATATATTGTGTGTATAAAAAAAAGATATTTCCTGTTAATAATACGTGCGTGCGTGCAACAGAATATCATTTTACAGTTATAACTATCAATTATGAGATCAAAATGCAGAATTTGAAAAATGTATGTAAATTTCAAAATAAAAAATAATTCAATAAGATTTAATAAAATAACAATTTTCATATTCTAGGAATATTTACAAATAAAAACCAAATTGATTACTTCTTTGAAATAAATTAGTTTCCTTGAAAGAAAAATTAGTTAACTTTTGCAAAACCAAAATAAATAAATGATCAAGTTTGAAATTTTTAACTTAAATTACCATATTTATTAAGTTTTAATTCAATCAACTGTGATCATATCTACTAGTTATCATTTCAATTAATGGTGTATAACAGCATTTTGTAAAAGATAAAATTTTTTTAATAAAATTATTATCATAGAATATTTTACAAGCAATGGTTCTTTAAGTACAAAACATAGAAGTTACAAATGTAACTATATAACACTTTAAATTGTTTTTTCATTTTTCATTAAGAATAAGTAAATTAATTATAGACTTTTTATAATATTTAAAATTTAGAAATAACAATGAGAAAAACATAGAATTATGTACTTAAAAAAATATTTAAAATGCACTTCTTTTATGTAAATTTACGCATAGAAACATTTTAGTCTTAATTTTAAACATGAATGTGTTTCTTATTTTATAACTATATACTGATATCAAGAAATGATGATTTAATTTCTAAAAAATGAAACTCAATTTATTTAATTTAAAGAATCAATATTTTATTATTTAATTTGATTAATTATAATTTATATAATTTGTAATTATATATAATTTGTTTATAAAACAATTTAAAATAATAAACATTCAATAAATGTCAAATGACAGTCATATTTTATTTCTAAAATTTATTAAAAAGTGTCTTAAAATTAAGCAAAAATTTGAATGCAAATTTTTAGATTGTGATTAAATTGAACATAATATCTAAATATCTGTCAAAGCCTATTTTAACAACTAGGACTAAATTATATAATTTATTATCAATTATGAATTATATTATAATATTTTTTTTTTATCAATTATGAATTTGCATTTTGGCATTAATCAAATACAATCGTGAATTACTCTTACTATGTTCATCCTTTCTCACAGCAAATTCTGTGAGCAGATGTAATTAATAAGTAATCAAACACTAAAAAGAAGAGTTGTCAAAATATTTTGGCTATCTTTATTTACCCAAGTGTAATTCTAACCTTTAATAAATATATAAAAAAGACTAATTTAATATCATGTATTCTATTTCTTTATATTTTATACAATACCAATTTAGTTCATTATAAAAAGGGAATTTTTTTTATTCACTTTAATTATTATTTAAACCATAATATAGTCATTTTATACAATATATTTTACAAATATGCATATTTGGTAAAATGCATAGTAGATTAATTAAATATAGGAAATATGTATTACTATGCTATGAAATGTTTCATAAATTTTTAATTTTATTCTTATAACAAATGCTTTGAGATAGCCCATTTAAAATATCACAAATAAATTCACAATAGAGAGATCATTCAAAAAGGATAACATAAATGCAACATTTCTTAAAATAATGAATTTCACATAGAATAGGAGTTTCATTATATTACTGTGCTATTTACTATCACAAGAATATAAATATTTTTTTCCCAAATAAGAGAAAAATGAAACAACTATCAATGCTAATTTTGAAGAAAACTTAATATAGAAAATTACAAAAAAAGAATAAATACGAGAAAAATAATTTAAAATGGTAAAAAGCAACTATACATATAAAAATAATAACAATTATTATATTAAAATGATATCCATTTCCAAAAATGCTGACATTTTTAATAAAATTAATGGACGGAAAACATTCCATAATATATTTGAGACTCAAAAAACAAAAAAATATTTTTTCTTTTTGCATCTAAATAAAAAATTTTTCAAATACATAAAATACTTTTCCATTCTAAAAGTGCTTATACAAAACTTTTAATATCAATTTATCAAACCCTGAGAATAAATATTCCATCATATAAACAGGAAAAACTCATCACTTAAAAGAGGGAAAGTATTTTGTGATTTAACACTATTCAGAATCTCCACTCCACAGATTCAAAGTTCCACTTCTGATTTAAACTATCATCACAAACTTGAAGTGTTAGAGCCTCTGGAGTTTTTACTGATGGCAAACTTAAGCATAAATTAGATTTCACATGAATGAATGCCTGTTTCTGAAACAAAAGTAATGATTTAAAGCAACATTTACATAAAAAATAAATAAAGAATTACATATAGTACATTTGTTTTTGTCAAGTAATCAAGGTATACGACAATCTATAGTTTTAAATGTTTTTCATATACCATTCTCCTAATTTTTTTCATATTTGTAACTTGTATTTTGATGATTATAATTAGATTGATTGGACTAAAATAATTTACTTAAGTAAAGAAATTATTAAACACAAATAAATATTAATAAAAAATTCATTCTGTAGAACATAAATTAATGACATTTAAAATTAGATTATGAGAATTATTTATTGAATGTCTATAAATTATGAAATTTTGTCAATTTCTATTATTAAAAAAAAAAAAAAATTTGTGATATAGAAAATTTAAAAAAGGTATTTCAAGATTTTAGTCATTCCTTCATACTTTCAAACTGCTATAATCATTTTTATTACACAAAGTGCATGTTTGTAAATAAATAAGTAAATTAGAATTAAAGCAAATAAATACCAAGAAAATAAAAGTAAAATGCAAGACCTAAGCATAATTGGAGAAAAGATTACAAAATTGATAACAAACATGATTTACTATTACTTTAAAAATTATTTTCATAATGTTTTAAGCACAAAATATAAACATTTTTTAAAAAAAAAAATTTATTTCTGTTTTTAGAACTAAAACAATCAGCAATGTTCTATTTAACAATGCATCTAATTAATTTTTAACTATCAATGAATCTATGTTGGTAAGTATATATATAATATACTTACCAATATACCTTCACACACTGATTGTTAAAATTTAATCAGTGTATGTACATGAAATCATGTAAACATACATTTGTATGTATAATACACTTATACACAAAGAGGGAATGAGCTTTTTTTCTCTCTCATTATATATATAAAAGATGTAATAAGTAATTTTGTATTTATTTATCATTTAAGTGTTATTTTATTGCTTAACTGTTATTTACTAGTTACGCAGCTACCTTTTCCCACAAATGAGTTTTTTTATATACTAGAACGATGTACACAACTCTGAAATTAACATAGTTTAAATAACTAAAAAAGCTCGCAAATAATTTTATGAATTAAATAAATGAATTCAGCAAAATTGACATGTTTAAGAAAATAGAAAATTTGTCAAGGAATGTATGCATTTACGATAAAAATATATTCAACATTGACTATTTTAGCCAGAAATTATTATTTTTCAACTCTAGATATTAATATGTATTTTTATAATTTTTCTGATATTTTTAACTCCAAAAAATATGAAATAAATTGTGTGTAAATAATCCACATTAAAATTTTTAGTAACCAATTTTCAAAGCAAATACTTAATCTTTTCAAACCTAACAAGTAATGTGTGATAGCCTAGTTGGTTAGGGCATTAGCCTCGCAATCACTAGGTTGTGAGTTCGATTCCCCACAACTGAAGCCTGTTGTGTTCAATAATGGCGATTGTTGCACATAAAATATGTCGTGGTTGCAATGTCCTCCATGTTCCCATTCCAAATTAATAAATCTAGGGGTGGTAGTAGCCAGACCTTTAGTCTTCCTTGGCTTGTTATCTCTAAATTTGAAGACACAGATGGTGCTGCCATCTACTAACCAAGTCGTACTTCCCCCTCTTGAAAGGGTGCTCTATTCAAAAATGGAAGGTGCTCTTTCTCACTTCATTAGCCAAGTGTCATAAGTAATAAATACATAGTTGTTGTTGTTGTTATTACTTATGACAGTACAGTACAGGCGAATCCTGAACTGTACCTTTAAAATAATGGATTTGGAATACTTGTTTGCCAACGTACACTTTTTAATTTCGAACTACAGTCAAGTCACGATGTCACATTTGTGCTCCCACATTCCTTTCCAGTGCAGCAGAATGGTTTTAGATGTAACTGATTAATGTGGACACCTCCCAAAATTACAAAACTCCAGAAACCCAGAGGGAGAGAGAGCATGTAGTCACCTTTACAAACATTATCTCTGCAAGTGATGCTTCACTTTGCTGATCTCACGGGAAGTGGCATGAAGCTATTGAGCAATTGGATCTTAGTATAAAAAAGGGAAAAACTGTTTTTTTCCCTCTCCCCCAGAAAGAAAGAAATAACAAGGACAGAGATTTTAGGAAGGTGGAATTGATTACATGGCAAAGATAAGGCTACTCATGTCTTGCAATCCTACCACAGTAATTCCTAAATGGTATCTGCAATTAACTTCTTATCAAGACTAAACTAACATTAATATTTAGATGAAAAATATTTTTGGAAAAATCCTAGGAGAGCCTACACCCTTGGCCACGAACTGAAAAAAAAGCGCCAAGGCAGAACAATATTCCCAAATAAGAATTCCAAAATAGTTAAGTTTATCATACCTATTGCATCAAAGTAGGATTACTAAGACTGGTGAAATTTATTGCGAACCAAAATTATCTGCACCAAGGGCGTGAGTTCTGTTAGGATACAACCAGAAATTCTTTTGATAACAGGACAGAGAGAAAAGTCAAATAATTTATAAAAGGCTTCCTTAATAATATGAATAACAGTTGAATGTTTTTTCTCATCATAAAGCTGGAAGTAGCTGCAGTTAAAATTGGGTTGAAAATAAAACAAAATTTTCTATAATTTAATTCATCAGTGTTTTTCACAAAGGAATTTTGATTTAGAATGGAATATGATAATTTATATGCTCTGGAATGAAAATATAAGATATTTAAAATAATTTTACATTCGCTATAAAAACATATTAAAGGTGAATAGGATTAATATTTTAAAATAAATCACCATATACATGGATGTGTGCAACCATATATAATTCAGAAATAGCTATTTAACGAACCAAAAATATGTCCATCAGGTTATACTGAAATTTTATATCACATTTTATACTGTAGACACTGGTAATTTCCATGAAAAATTCTTACATATATCTCAGGTGAGAAAAGAAATTTAATACAAATTAAAAGAAGCATATATTTTCAACATTAATCAAACAATACATGTAATTTAAACTGAGTCCCTAAATCATTTCTTTATTTTTTTTAAAACATTTCCATAAACAAAAAACTACAAACAATTTTTTTGTATTGAATTTTATTTATTTTTTGTTGATCAAATGAGCAATTTCAGTTTACAATTAAAATTTAAATTAAAATTAAAATTAAGTTGTCAATTAAAAGAAAAACTATTTTATAAGCAAAGCAGTTTGAGTGAGTTTGAAAATTTGTGCAAATTTGTTAAATAGTATCACATGAGAAATGAAATGGAAACGAATTAATTAAATTATTAAATGCTTATAACTTTAGCACAACATTTCAAAAAATTTAAATAACTTTTCAAAAAATGCATTAAGTAGTGCATAGTAATTGTTATAAAAATTTTTTAGCTATAAACAGTTTGAAAATAATTAAATTATTTCTTACAGATTTTTCATATTCCCACTTTTGCCTCAGTAAATCATTACAAGCAAGCATAACAACATATGTATCTTCTGCTCCTTCAGGAGAATCCAAACACACAGATTCATCTGACATTATTTGCCCTTTTTCTGAGAATACAAAAAGCTGTAACAAAAGCAGGTATATATTAGAACACACATATTTCAAACTCTCCTAATTGCAAAAAATGTAGAATACAAGTGTTTTTTTTTTTCTGAAAATAAAATTGGTTTGTTTGACGATTACCATTGAAGATGACTGACAACTGAGTGCTTAGCATTCTAGACTAGTGAGCCACTAGTTTGTAGGTTCAAATCCAACCCCAGTCTTGCATGTTTGTAAGTATAAATTGACTTTAAGTTATTGGTTCTAATTTAATTAGTCTTTGTGTGCAGAAAATAAATATTAAGCAACAAATGAACACTTTTTTAGAAAATTTTAAATTGTATAATCAGAAGCAACATATAAAAGAAAATTTCTTATTATTATTTAAATTTTTAAATAACTGTTAAATTTATGTTAAGTAAAGTATGAAATGATACATTAAAACATAATATTTATTTGATATAGTTCATGCTTTATTACCAAATAACTATTATTATAAAGTCATCAGACTTAATAAAATGATTTTGAAATAGAAATATGTTTTTAATTATAAACAAAGTTTAAACTTACACATAATTCAATATGATGATTCATAGAATCAACATTTCACTTTCTAATCAGTTTCATTTGTCAATATTTTGTTTTTTTTATATGTTTTATCATCAATACAGTATAGAATTCTGTAATACTAAAAATAACTACTCATACAGAATTCCATATTGTTACAAACATAACACAATCATGGGTTATTAATAAAATAAACAAACAAACAAAAATACCTTGCACAACCGACAAGCTTCTAAAACTGCCCAAATAAATTAGTGTTTTCAAATCATTTAGTTTCAAAGTTTTCTTTGAATTAAAATGCAATCTAATCTTGCTTAGTGAAAACATCACTCAGCAAATAATTCACATAATGAACAAAATTAAATACAAAAAAATTCTCCCCACATGAGTAAGTTTTCACAGAACAAATGATGAAACATTGTTACTATGTAAGCAGAATTTCAGCATTCCCCTCTAGAAGAATAAGGTAGAAATGCTGACAGAAAATGTGATGCAAGTAAATAACTTGAAATCAATTTTGACAAAATTTATTTTTGAATTTTTGATTTGATTTATAAATATTTCTATAAATTATGAGAATCAAATTTTAAGCTTAAACTTACATCAAATTCTTCATTAATATTAAAAACTAATTGCTGCGAAGACAGAAATCAATTTATAAATTTAGTATCTTGAAATCAATTAGTCACAAACTCTTAATTTATATTTTTTTCAATAACAAAGAAATTATTTGCACAAAATAAAATAATACAAAAAAGATTAAATATAGATTATAGAAATCATAGAAATCTAAATTTTGATTAAGTAGTAGATTATGGAAAATAAAACAAGAAATTTTGAATACCACATTCACCTTTTTAAGCAGTGAGTCAATGCAATGTTTGGTTTACAAGTAAAAAATGTCTGCATGTAATGAATTTCACATTTTATAGGTCTTACTTGTCATAGATAACACTCCAGCACAATCACCAGTCCTTAAGAAAGTGTTATTTCAATTGATCAAGAAATCAGTTCTTTCCTTCCAGAACAACTCTTTTATATAATTCACAAACTACAAAATTATTCCAAATTTAAAGTCCTATAATAAACTTTTTATCTAGTATTTTTTCTATTCTTAGAGAATTTCAAAAGAAAGTTTTAACAGGGTTGACTGCTTCAGGATGTTTTCAGCTTAAAGGAAAATCTTTATTTGTCTACAGAAAAGGTTTGGACAGACAAGGATTTCCAAAAGAGATTATGAATAGTTTCGATAAGTATCTATAGAACTTCAATTGATGAACCTTTAGTTTTAGCCATAATTATAATGGGCGATTATAACAACATCGATGAGTTAATAGAAAAAACAAACTAGAAAGACATATAGAAAACTTCTGGAGTTAAAATCAATACAATAATTGTGAAAGAGATTTTAATATGAAAGAAATGACGGATCCAGCAGAGAAATATAAAAAAGGCTGAAAGTAGGAGATAAAAACTTTTTTTGCTCCATACTTTATATATATCTTTGTAATATATATATCTTTTTAAAAATCTTTATATCTTTTTAAAAAATATAGTACCTATGCACACTACAGATTATTTTCACTGGAAATGTCTAGTCTCTTTCTCTTGTCAAATTTTAAAATGTTTGTAAATATAAATAATCTTAGAAAACTCTATTGTTAAAAAGACGTATCATAAATAGTTTACAGTTAAAATTTGAATATTTTTTTTTAAATAAACAACATTATTTATTTTTACAGACACCAGTGACAAAAAGTACTTTGCTTTAAGAATGAAATTTATATTAATTATGTTTTTTTAAACAATGCCTCATGGTATACAAAATGAATGAGTTTATCACCTCCTAAGTATTTCATTTATGTACATATTGATTACTGGAATCATTGATGCGTAGAACACGAAATTGAACTAGTTTAATTATATAATATGAATTTACACAAGCAAACAGCTAAATTTTATCCTATTTTTGTTTTTTTAAATTTATGTCAACAGTTAACTAATGAAATAAAAGTTAACATTACAGTTATCTAATAAAATAAATTGAGATATTACAATGTTATAAGATAGTGCTTTTTGGAGAAAGCAATGTCTAGTCATTTATAATTAACAAAAAAAGTTAATTCTCAATTATTTTATATTTTCAATGAGAAAGTAAATATAGCAGAAAATCATATTTAATATTACACACAAATATCAAAATGATATACAATTAAAAAATGACAATCTCGATTTGTCCATGAAAGCATTATTCAAATAAATAAAATGTTCATTGTATAAAAAATGTTAAAAATAATTCATGAAGTGAAAAACTCTTTCTTATAAGCTTTAATCAGATTACTTTTTTTAACTAGCACACATGTTCTAAAATGGACTTTTATTTTACAAGAACTTGAAGATACTGGTTCAATTCTATGATCATATTGTTCTCTGGTTTTTCATAAGATATCACAATCCATCCCTTTCAATATTCTGATTTGCTTTTTTTAATTACAAACTTCTATAATATAATTTGAGATATAGTTAAAATGAATTACATTAACATGTCATACTACACAAAGAAACCTATCATGTACGTGTATATCATTGATACCAAATGTCTTTGCAGACTTATATTTTTTTAGCATATTTTTGGTACAAAATAATAAGAACACAATACCTGTTTTGGGTATATTTCGAAAACACATGCAGCTAATTTTACTTTTCCAAGATTTTGCTGGGCAACAGATGAAGTGCCTTTCTGTATGCATTTACCATTCTTTACACTTCGTATCTATATAACATTAAAAAAAAACACAATAGTAGAGAAAATTTGAAAAATATTTTATACCAGAGCCCTTAATCTCATATAAATTATAAACTTAAAAATATTAATTTCATTTATTTTGCTAAAAAACAGAAGTCAAGCTGCACCAATTTTAATATGTAACAAAAAAATATATTGATGTATTTTAAAGTAAAAAATTATGCAAAAGAAATTCAATGAAAAAAGGCCATAAATTTTTTATTATAAAAACTTACATTTTACCAAAACAAGATAATCAACTTTTTGAAAGAAAAAAAATTCGATTTTTTATTTTTTAAATCTAAATAAAACAATGCAATAAATCTTTAATAAACAAAAATTGAAATTTTGTACTCAGCCTGTATTTACATTTTTATTCTAAAAATATCTTGCTTCGGTTTAACAGTTCGTGGGTTCAAATCCCACCTTGGGCATGGATATGCTTACAGTGGTTTGAAATCCACTTCATATTTTAGGTCCCAGTCTAATTAGCCCTTATGTGAAAAAAATGACCATTGAGTGACAAGCAAATCAAACTAAATGATTAGAAAGTATCTACAAAATAAATAGCTTAAAACAACTTTACAAAAACCAATTGCTATATTTGATAGTTAAATTATAGAAACATCTCCTTAAGATTTATTTTTTTAGTAAATTAATTCAGAAATAAAGCTATTTTATTTTAATAAAATATTATTTTCAATAGAAACAAATGCAAGATTTAAAATAGCAGATCTCGAATTCTTTTTTTTTATTATTTTTAGTTTTCAAAACGACTTTTCTATTGTAGTTATACTCTTAAAAATTCATTTGTTAATGCTACTTTTCAAAATTTTGCAAAAGCTATGATTTACAAATAAATTGAAAATATTATATTTGTTCAGTAACTTTGTACCATAGAACTAATATATAAAATTAAATTATAACTTTTTTCAAAAGATTTGACTTGATTTTTGTAAAACTGTCAATTTTTTTCTATGCTGTTTTATAGTGGAAATCAAAAACTTCCCATCAGAATTTCAGAAGTATTAAAGCATCTATCCAGTATCATTATCTCATATGTGTTAAAAATATTAAATTTGTTGTTTCTTTGATAGAGATCAACATTTAAATAAAATAGTCAAAAAAACTAAATGCATTTGAACATTAGAAAAAAAAAAAACTTTCTATGAAAAGATTTTAACCTCATTTATGGAACAATTCACATTTTACTACAATACAAAAAAACGCTCTTTGGTTTAATTATTTTTAACATATGATTACACTTTGCTTTAACAAAAATGAACTCATTCAATTACAAATTTTTCAGATTCTCATTTCATATTCTTAGCTGGTTATTTTAAACATCTACATTAGATTTTTTACAAAATATGTAAAAAAAAAAAAAAAAAAAAAAAAAAAAAAAAAAAAAAAATTAGATTTTTATAAGTCAGATCAAATATAAACTTAAATACTAAATTGTATTTGTCAACATACCTTTTTGAATTTTACAAGTTAAGATTAATTTAATGAACTCTCTTCTCTTCACACTCTTGATAATCAGCATTAGAGATATAATCAAATAAAAAGAAAAATATGCTTGTATGACCTTTCATGAAATAATTTCTTTCATACTGTTCCCAAATAACTTGTTTCAATTTGAATTTCAGTTTAAGATAATGAGAAAATTTTAAAATTCATACGCTACAATTTTATATTTCAGCCAACTTTTTAAGAAATCGACAAAAAATGCATTGGGGGTATTAGAAATGGATTTTACTGTTTTTAAATGTTTTAATTGTTTACTTTAATGATATCTAAAATCATTAAATTTTCATTGCTAAGATCAATACAAATTTTTCAATAAAATCAGAAATCGAATTGTTTTTCATAGAATATATGAATTAACAATTTAACAATCTTAAACAATTCAGCACAAATGTAAGCCTCAGAAAATTTACATCGACTTTTGTGTTTTGATTAATTTAAACTAAATACTAAGTTCCAATAATTTCAGGATAATTTTCTACTAATGTTAAGACCTGAGCTGACCATAGCAGACTACTATAAATAGGTATCATCTATGATTGGCAAATATGTATTTGCCATGAATATTTTACTCCAGCAATTTATAGATTAAACCCTAATTTTTTCAGTTTTTCTCTAATGGCTTTATTAAAATCAAAGATAATTCCAAGAAATCAAAGGCATTTGCCTGCTCTTTCAGATGTGGTTCAGTTTATCTCTAATAATAAAAGATACTGATTAGCAATTAATATTGGCTGATATTAGTTTAAAATGGATAAAAAACTTAATGTCTGATAATGAATAAATTAATGTCTGATTTCAAAAATTAATGAAGTTAAGTATTTCACATATCCTCCTCAGCTATTCTTTTCTTCAGCAAATTTCAATAACAATATGTTTCTGCCACATTTTAATAAAATTGAAGAAAAAAACTGAAGATAATCATTGTCTTCACCTATATATACAATTAACTATGTATACTTAGTAAAATATTTAAACTAATACACTTAAAAAAGGAATGTTTGAAATCTTTTATCTCACTCTGAGAAATACCTAACACTAAATTCATTACAGATTAGAATGTAAAGCAATATTACAAAAATTAATTTTTATAGCAAATCCAAGTATCAAACATTTTTTTCAAATTTAACATAACATGAAGTGGTAGGAAAGATAATTAGAAAATATACATACTTTACCAAATAATCTGGTGTCAGAAGGTAAAAAATTTTCAGGCCAAATATTCTCCAAATACCACTTGAAGCTTTTACAATTTAAATTTTTTCTTAATTCTAATCTAGCATCAACATCAACATTTCTATTAAGTTTTGCAGCATCTATAAATGCAAGTAATAAAAACAAAATTATCTTAGAAACAAATATGATACATTTCTTAAATTTTTTATGCAGATGTGTATTTAGAAAAGGTTAAAGGTTGCAATAAAGTTGGGGATTAATACACATTTTGCATTGTACACATTTTTTATGATGATATGTTTCTGTGTTTATTTAAAATGATAATGGAATGAATATTAGATATGGCTATAAGAATATTAATGTTGTAAATAAACCTATTTGTTTCAGTACAGTAATTAGAGTAATTTGCTTAGCTTATGACTATTTCATTTTTGATATTCCATCATACGCACAGCAAATGTTTTTTCTAAAAAATATTTGTGTAAAAGATATAATTATTTTAAGTAAAATACAAATAGAAAATTTCAATTTGAATAACTCATAAAAAGACTAGAAATCAACAAAATAAAAACTACCAGATAAAATCATGCTTTATTTTTTTAAAATTGATAGTTTTAAAACAATAGTTTACATTTTTTTTTCAATTTTTAAACTTTTGTGAAATTTGGACTTTTTTTAAAAAAACTTAAAGTGTTTTTATTATGAATATAGAAGCAGTTTTGAAAGAAGGAAACCTAAATTTTATAATTTTGAAAAATTCTAAATTCTAAAACCAGAATATTTAATGTAAACATTTTATAAGCCTTTAGATTTTATCAAAATGTCATTACAGAATGTGCTGCAGTTTCTGCTTACAATAATGCATAACATTATTCTTCGAAAATGGTACAAAATTATAAGGAAATATATTAAATGCAACTTACGAGGATTTATTTTAAAATAAAATTCTTTCCAGTCATCCATCCAAGTAGCAGCTGCTCTGGCAAGATTTTCATAAAGTACAGCACCTACCCCACCAGGTCTAGGAAACGTATAAGGAGATGCTTTTCGGAAAACATGACCAACATGTGAACATGGTACTATCTTAATAGAACCACCACACTGCCAAACCTATCACAAAATTATGAGCTGTATTAGTTAAGAATGATAAGTACTTTGAAATAGAAACCTCAATTTAGAAACTGTAAAATTTTTCCTGAATAAGCAAAATAACTGAATGCATAAATTCAGAATTTTATGATACATAGAGTAAATATTGATAATTTTACTTTTGCTCACATCAATATTAAAATATTCAAATTACAACTTAGGTAAATTTTTATTAGGAATTTTTTTGAAGTACATTATGTTAAAATACGATTAAAAGAGTAAATTACAAATTACTAAATGCACAACAGAAATAAATATATTTTATACATAAATATAACATAATTGTAAAATTCAACCTAGCTTTGTAAGAAAAAAGTTCTACACCACTTTAAATAGGGGCATTTGAAAGCCATCACAATAATTATAAACTACAGAAAATTTATATTTTTTTGTATAAATATTTAAGTAGTTTATAATCTTATTGTTGTTTGGGAGGGAAATAAAAATAAAAAAACTATTGATAGAAGATGGAAAACACCTTTAATTATCAATTACAGTTTATATTTTGCTAACATTTTTCTAAACATTTTAGTCAGGATTTTTTACAGATTACATTTTTGATAAAATGATAGTATAATAAAATAAATCTGAATCAAAATTTTAAATATAGAATTGTGAACAGCCAACATTTTACACTGTTCTCTATAGAAAAGAATATTTAAATACATAATTTCATTTTATACTTATTGTTAAATGTTTTATTTTCCTATAGAATGTGAAAACAAATAATTTTGTTTATTTACATATACAGATTTAATGGAGAAAAGTTTTAAATTACATTAGTATTTATCTAACGTAATTTCAAACATTTTAAAATTATTTAAAAATTACAAATAATTTTTAAACCCAAAGATATATGCTACAGGAAATACAAAATTTTACTTTTTTAAATTTTTTACAGAACTTCTTATGGAACTATACAATTTACAATTTTAAAATATTGAAAATAATTTATGTTTATATAATGAAAGGACAAGTTTTCTTTTCTTTTTTTATATATATATTTCACAATTTATTAATACTATATATTATTTTTCAATAGTAACAATTTTTTTATTTGAATAATTATTTTTGGATAATGTTAAATAAAACCCAACAATATATGTCAATTGATGTCAGTAATTTAGTTTTTTTCAGTATTGAAGTAAATTTTTACAGACTCTTATTCTGTAAAACAATCGAGATTGATGTATAACAAAGCTCATTATATATATATATATATATATATATATATATATATATATATATATATATATATATATATAGATTATTTTTCAGTCTGTAAATTTCAAACTATAATGAAATTTAAATAACTTCTAATTAAATAAAATATACTGGAACAATATTATACTTATCATCCCAACTGATATTTTGTTGCATGATACATAAACTTAATTTCAAATATTGATACAAATAAAAGTTATTCTTAAAGTTATATTATCTTCATGATTTTTCATGATTTATGATATTGTTGGCAAGCATTATCTTGAATATGAATTTTAAATAAAAGAATCCATTGTTGCATATTACAATTTATATTCTTTAATAATATTCTGTGTTAAAAATAGTTTGATAATTCTATAATTCAATATGAACATTTAAAATTTTTAGAGAAATTATTGCCTATAGTAATTAGCCAACAGGACAGTTAATATTTAATATCAAAAAGATATTGAACTATAAAAATTCAGATTACATAATTTTACCCCCCCCCCTTTTTTTACGTAAACATACATTTTATGTGTGTGTGATTTATGTTACCTCTAAATAAACATGTGTTCTAATAATAGTGAACATTTCTTTATCAAGAAGTGAATATGTACGAATAATAATTGAGAAGAGTTAAATTAATAAAAATATATAAAATAAATTTAAAAAAAAACTGTAAAATAGATAGCAAAGGTAATGTGTAATAATGTATGCCAAGAAATCCACAACTAATGGAATTATGATACATTGCAACAATACATATCAACTTCACAAAAAAGAACACAAATTCATTTTTAAAAGAAAATTGTTTTGAACTCCACATAAGAAATAACACTTATCACAATATATAATTCCTGATTATAATTAATGTATAAAAGAAATTACATTGAATACAGCAATAACGACTTAAATAAAGAATTTTCATTTCTTTAAAATTATGCCAGCCAAATTATGTCCTCTTGAACATGAGGTGCTTTGCAATACAATGTAACTGGAAACCACACCAGGACGAAAAAGGGTTCTAAAAGTTTTAAAACCACAAACATCAAGAAGAGATGGGAAACTATAAAGGTGATTTTCAGTTGCAGGCACAGTGTTATAGAGAGGACCAAGTGGAGAATCAGCAAGTCCAATTTTGAAAAGATGAGCCTGAAGATAATCATGGCCAGTAATGATACGAATCATGGCCAGTAATGATTGAAAGACGTCACTCTTTCAACTCTAGGGACGAGTGAGAGCTCTATCCAAGTCTGGTTATCAAGAAGACAAGTCTCTTCCATTTACAATATATTAAACAGAAGAAATGGTTTCTTTGTCAGATATTATTCCTGAGATATAGCTTGGTATTTCACAGAGGGATCGGGAAAAAAGAATGTAATGTTGAAGCCTCCTTGGTCAGAAAATCTGCCTGCTCGTTACCATGGATGCCTCAATTAGGTAATGGACACCATATTTTCAAATTCACAGTACTAAGCTTCCATCTTATCACTAGTTTAATTAAACAACAATTGAAAATTAAGCAATAGCATTTTATAAATAAAAACATGCTTTATTTTCAATTTACAATTTACAGAAGGGTTATTTTCTTTTCCTTTGAAAAATATTGCTTGACTTTGTAAGTAATTACACAAATTCATCATTAAAAGCTAATTTGTTTAACTAGAGATATATTATATTGAGCAAATAACAATGATTGTATGAGATTTTATACTGAATTCAAATATACCTAAAATAATTTAGCATATAAGTTCTAAATATAATCAAGGTAGCCACAAAAAAAAAAAAAAAAAAAAAAAAAGTTGATCCATTGATCTAGAACATAAACTGATAATTATTTTACTGATACTTATTTTTTTAGAAAGATAAAAACTTATTTCAATACACATTTTAAAAACTACAAAAATAATTATCAAGTGCAAAACATTTTTATAAATATTTGCCTTTTTCCAATTTCCTATAAACAAAAGTGCATTAAAATTTTTCCACACACTTATAATATCCTTTACATGAATAACAATTTTATTCTTCAATTCCAAAATATTCAGAAAAAATATTAGAAATATACAATATAATTACTAATTCTAAAATTTTACTATTTCTATGAAAACAAAACTAATCTAATAAAGAAACTTCAAAAATTATCAAAATGAACATATATAACTAAATAGATAAATAAGATACATGCAGGAAAGAAATACTCGACTCTACTGCCATGCAAACCCAACATCTACAGATCTCTATCTTTTTAACATACTTTTAGTGATGAGCTGTAATGAATCAAAGAAATAGTAACTTTATTTTTTCTTCTTATTTTATTTCTACACTTCTATTCATGTTTCAGAAATTATTGTCGACTTTAAAATACATTAATTCTGTAAAAAAGATATATATTGTAATAATAGAAAATATAAATTTCAATTACTCATATTTAATGATTAAAATTAAAGAAAGTAGTATGAACTATTTTAATACAAAATGAAGGGTTGCAGAATCTATAACCAAATTCTCTTTAATTCCAAGGATGTTTCTTTAAACATTTTCAGATATTTTGTCGGTTTAAAATGTTTGTAAATGTAACAAAATTAAAGGAAAATAAAGTTAAGAAATGCATTAATAATAATTCCAGATAATTAAAACAAAGTCTTTAGATTATATTTTGAATAATTATTATTTTGTTAAATAAATATAAAATAAACTTTATGCTTATAATAATGACGTTAACAATAGTAATATAAAGAAAACTCATAAGACTTAAAAATAGAAAGAAAACTCATAAGAGAGAAATGTGTATTTACTTTGCAGAAAATATTGGTAGATAAAATTTACAGTTTTACTTTATTTCTTTTAATGAAAAAAAATATTAAGTTAAGTTTTCATAAAATAATGTTAAATCCTTATGTTAAAATTCTTTTATATTCATTTATTTGTTTGGTAAATAGCATTTTTGTCTGTTTCAGAAAATTCTTATTTTTTCAACAAATTCTACTTCATTTACATACTATGAAAACATTTTCAATAATAAAAAATAAATTATTTAAAATAAATAAATCAATACTAAAAGTAAATCATTAATACAAAATTATTAATAAGAACATTATAAAATGAATTTCACATAAATTAATGTTTATTTTAAATCAAGAAAAAGAATATTTCATAAACAAACACCATATTTGATTTTCTGGTTTTGAAAATTAATTTTTGACTCTTTCCGGAACTTGATCAAAGTTTTTTATTTCATTCGTTAGTTAAATTTTATACAATAATTTCTTGCTTTTAGCAAAAGTGACTTAAGAATATCAAACATGCCAATGTCAGCAGACATTAATATTCCAACAAATCAATTTACAAAAATTAATTTTTTTTCATATTTTTCTGCGAAAGATCATTGTTAATAAAAAAAAAATCTCTTTTTTACATTTGGATAATACATAATAATAATATAGATAATACATACAAGAGATTTTAAGTGAAATGAAATTTTCTTAACATTCAATCATGCTGATTAAATATTTATTTAATCATTTGTAATCATATTGTGATTACAAATGTTTCAATATATGAATTGAATTATTTGACATCATTGAATATTCAAACATAAATACAAAATATCACTTCAATTTTTAAAATTTCGATCACAACAATATTAATAAAAGAACTCTTACTCTAAAGGACATTTCTATATTTTCACCGCCCCAAATATCCATTTTTTCATCATAACGACCAATTTCTTCAAAATAAGATCGATCAATAGAGAATAATCCTCCTGCCATAACAGGCGTCCTAAGCAACACAGATTCATTAAATAGTTAAAAAATGAACTCACAGATAAGTTTACAGAAAGTATTTAAGCAAACATATACAGAACTTTTTTCTTATATCCTAATTTCTAAAATAATAATATTGAAACAAATGTAAATGTCTAAAAATATTGAATGAGTAATAAACAAAATATTTAGTAATCCACTCAATATTTTAGTTCATTACATTTCACATTTGAGTCCATGTATTTATATTGAGTGACTGTATTAAATGCTAACTTAGATCATATGCGCAGAAAGTGAAAGAATGTAAGAAGAGCACACACAAAAAAACGAGTGCTATCAAATATTATAGGATATAAATTCTAGCATTGGTTTTATCTATATTAACACTGGCATACATAAGTTTACTAATAACAGGGGAATTTATTGCAATACTTTTAAAATCTGCATCAATCTGTAGCCATGAGATCTAAAGGGTTCTGCTAAAGGGAGATTAGAGTTGTATTTTTAAATGGAAAAAATGCTAGGTTTTTGAATACATTAAGATAATATATCTAATAAATGAATTACGCTTCATTTAAAGAAAAACTCTTAATAATTTCAATATTAAAAAAGGACTTTTTTTTAAGTACAAGGCACATTATTAAATATAAATTTTAATTAAAAAAATTCTGCATTATGAAAATAAAAATCTTTTATAGCTTTATGACAGAGCTTAGCCCAAAAAAAAAATTTTTTTTTTGGGGGGGGGGAGATTTAATTTACAATTTGGTAGGCTTGAAATAAAATAGCTATTATAATCAAGTCATTATAGATATGAATGAAAAATTTGAAGAATACAAAGAATATACAATTGAGATTTACTTATAACTATATATATATATTTAAAATAATAATAAATATAATATAATATATTAACTTTTTACACACATGTAAAGCACTTGTTCATCGAAAGCTTAGTTTTCAAAAAGAAATAGTTATTATAGGAATTTAATAATTTTATGTTAACATTAGCTTTATAAAAGAACTTGGCCAAAATTTATAATATATTTTAGAGAAGATAAAAAATACTATCATTTTGTACTCAGTGAAGAGACATAAATATAAGTTTTATTATTAAGCACTGCACTCTCACAATATTTGAAAATTTATTAAATGAGCTTGCTCTGTATTATTAATATGGCTTTTTCATATATTTTTAAAGTTTGTTAGAGAATTCTGTAAATTTTTTTGAAATAAGCACAAAATCAATTATTATTATTTACTTTGATTTTTCTAATGACTTTACTTTTCAGATGTTTTTAATATCATTTGTTGCACTGAGATACAACAAATAGCTAAAAACAAGAGGATGCTTTTATATATAAATGTGAACCAATTTTAAATGGTATTGATTAAAAACATGTCATCTATTAGTATATACTTGCATTTATGACCATAAGCAAATGTTTATATAAACCTTTCAAAATGTTTAATAAATGAATAATTTTTTTCAGTCTTTTATTAGTGATTCAAAAGATATTGAAATATAAGCATTGAGTTCAATGAAAATTAGTTTCAGTACTTAAAGAATATAATAAATTTGAATAATCTAAAAGCAAAAAACATATATTTTATAAAAAAATAAGTTCTCAATTCTTGCATAACATTTTAACAAATATTTAATATTCCTGTACAATTGTTTTAAAAATGATACTTAAATTAAATGATTTCAAAAAGAAGAGAAGAGGAAACAGGTTTAAAATTTTTGTCTGTGAAATTAGTTTTAATGCAACTGAAAAATTTAATAGCCTTAATGAAACTAAAATTTAATACTTTATTTTGATTGATATAAATTTGTAATATTTACAACCTACTGCTGAAAAGTGATAATTAAACTCAATTATTTATGAAGTAGTAACTTATTACAACGGGATAAAATTTAGAAATTTGGTTTATTTTTATTTTTAGATGATTGATAGTGGCCCTAGTTGGCAAAAATTTTTTTATTCAGGATAATATTATTTAAAATGCACTTTAAGAATTCTGAATATTATTTCTTAAAATGTATTTTAATGTTAATGAAGATCACTTTATCTTCCTCCTCCTGTACAAAAAATAAAAATTGGGAAAAAAGTTATAATTTCTTTATTAAAAAAATCATTTAAAATTAAATTTTTCATTTTGGAATAATTTCTTAACCAATCAACAGTCCTTTCTCAAACTAAAATTTGCAGTTTTTAATATTTTTAGAACAAAATATATCAAATGTATGATCATTTCAATTACCATTGTATACCCAAACAAGTCACTGTTTAGTTGAGTTTTCTTAAACAAAAATGCCCTTTTCAACTCATTAAAAATGAATTATTTTAAAAGAGAAATAGATATTATTCAGATGAAATTTTCTTTACACTATTATTGCATTGTTCTACAGAAAAAATCAAACTTATTGTCATTTTTATTATTTGGATTGACACTCACATGTTTCTCTTTTAGTTATTCACAATATTACTTATTTTTCATTGCAATCTAAAAAAGTAACAATTTTCATTATTAAAAATACTAAGCAATGATTTTAATAAAATTTAAATTAAAAATTATAATGTATTAATAAAATTTAATATTTAATAATTATTATTAAATATCATTAATTTTTAAAAATTATTAATTTTATATTAAAATAATATTTGAATATTTTAATTAGTTAAAAAAATAACATTTACAGTATAATTATTTCCTAAATATGAAATCTAGTCCATTAAAACTAATTCAAAATTTATTTAATAATTGAGGTGGAGGAAAAATCATGCATGTTTTTAATAACAATTTCAACCAAATTTGTTGAAAAGGTTTCCAATTAAAAAATAGTGGCAAAATTTCAGATTTTAAATGATGACTTTGTTTCAATTTATACATGTTAGCTAAGTTTGCTACAGTTATTTACTGAAGATGATGAAAGAATCTCAATGTTATTTTTTGCTTACGATCACATTTTATGCATGGAGGTTCATTTGATCAAAACCTATGGTCTAATACAATTTTCAAACCACTTCACAAACATCCACATATGAAGTATATACATGAAATAAGATGATAGGTACACTATAAAGTAAAATATCCACAAATAAATTTTAATGACTTTGAGTTTGAACCTACATACTGTTGAAAAATCATTCAAGTCACTGTGAATATTTTCTTAAGCAGTACAGAATTTTAAATTTAGCCAGTCAAATTCTGTTACACATAAAAAAATAATATACAAAAAGTGACACATATTTAACAAAATTAACTGTAGACACAATATTTATTCCTTTGTCAAGGAAATTCATAATGTGTTATTTAGATAAATAGAAATGTATACAAAAAACATGCAAAATAAGGTAAATACAAATATATGGGGAAAAAAATCAAAAATATAAATATATGCAAAAAGTAAATAATGTGATTTCAATTTTTGTTATTCACATACCTATGAACACATCAATATTATATAAGATATTATTCATATACTTATGAAATAAGCTTTATGCAGTTAGTATACTGTAAAATATTAGTTATTATAATATTTCAATTTACAAAAGTTCATACAATAATTCTAAAAATTTTATCAATTTTACCTGAATGGGGCAGTTGAATCATTTTGTCGAAGCCTAAGTTCTTTTTCACTGACAGGATACCATCGAAAGTGCAACTCCCAATTGAAAGCTCCCCAATGTAATTCAAAACTTCGTACGTATGCAAAAGTTTCATCATGAATTATATCAATAACTGGACATACAATGCGTGTTCTGAAATATTAAATTATCATAAAACATTTATTCAGATGAGAACTAGATATCAAATCAATATTAAGTTTTAATTTAAAGGTATTATTATCAGATCTTCACAAGAAATGGCTATAGACCGATTTTTTACTTTATTCTTTAAAGATAAAAAATAATTAAAAATTAAACTACAAACTATTGGAATAGGAGGAAATATACTGAATTAGATAGAGATGGGAGTAAACCAAATCAAATAATACAGAATCTCATTTCCATCAAAGTAAAATCGGCTTACCTCAAGAAGCAGTTTTCAATTGCTCACTCCTGGGCAAATATATTAATGACCTTATATGAAAATTGAAAGCAATTCCAGTAATTAATGTTTCTATGTTATGATAATCTGGTGATTTGGATTAAGGCAAAAAGCTCAAGAAATAATGAAGAGCACAACAGATTACGAAGAGGCATTAAAAATAAAACTTAAAATTATTTTAAAACAGGTATGCTTTTAAATAAGAACAAAAACTATGTACCAGCTCTTTTCTTTATAAAATTAAAAATCGTAATACATAAAACCCATAATCAGATACAGTAGTGGGGCTTTAATCTCAGCAACAAAATGTGAAATCAACATATTGGAAAGTGTTCAAAATAAATCTTTTAGGATCATCATTGGAGCAGTCAAAACATCACCAGTAGCATCAATGCAAATATACACTTTCAATACTCCATTTATGTAGAAATCCGAAAATAAGCGATCAGAACTTATGTTGAAATATTGGTCTCATATAGAAAAGAATGGTTACAAGAGCAATTATTGAGTACAGTAAGACCCCGCTTAACGCGGGGGATACGTTCCATCAAAGTAGAGCGTAATGCGAAACATCGCTAAACGAGGCTATCTTTACATGTAAATATTGGGGTTAGGGGAAGATGGCTAGGAAATTGGTTAGGTATTAAATTTAAAATGTATGTTTTTTTAATAAAAATAAAACCAAACATTTATTTCTTAAAGCCCAAATTAATACCACATTATTATTTCTTGCAAAAAAAAAAAAAAAAAAAACAAAATATAAATAACAAAACGAATATTCTTAAAAAAAAAACAAATAAAATTCTATGTCAGTCATATTTAGTTAGCCTTCTGTGTTTTCAGTGTTCTGCCTTTTTGAGACAAAAGCATCTAATGTTGTTTGCCTTTTTCTTTTGCGTTGTTCTCCTAGAAGTTCTTCATAAACGGATAGAGCTTCTCTAACACCACGCCTTACTTTTGAGCTCCTGTCAAAACTCGGATCATTTTCAATGAATTGATCCATTATTTCAGTTATGGTAGACAAACTCCTTTTTACAAACGCCATCGAAAGTTCTTTTTTCTCTTCTTCTGAATCACTGCTGTCAACATTTTTGTTTTCTTCTTGTTCAGTTAATTCCTTGAGCTCATCATTAGAAAGACTAGCCGCTGCTTCTTGAATTATTTCTTCGACATCTTCCACGTTTACCCCTTCAAAACCGGTTTGCTTCGTTAATTTCACTATCTCTTCCACTATTTTATCCACATCGACAGAGTGTCCACCGTCATCGCTCTTACTTAAATCCGACCAAATATTCTTCCATACTTCTTTCAAAGATCTTTCTGTTACCTCATTCCAAGAAAGGCCTATGTTTTCTACAGCATCCACGATGTTGTAGTTTTTCCAAAATTCTCTTATGGACTGGTTCTCTTCTCCGTCTGTTTTTTCAAACATTTGCTTAAAAGTTCGCCGCAAGTAATAGGCCTTAAAATTTGATATAATGCCTTGGTCCATTGGTTGAATTAAGGCAGTTGTGTTAGGCGGCAAGAAAACCACTTCGACTGGAATGCATGTTGTTAAGTCTGATAAATTTGTTGGGTGGCTTGGAGCATTATCAATTAACAGAAGTGCTTTTTGTTCAAGTTTTTTAATTTCGCAATAACGCTTAACAGACGGGCAGAAATGTTCAGTGAACCAATTCTGGAAAATTTTTGCAGTTATCCATGATTTTTTATTAGACTCCCAAATTACAGGTAAAGTTGATTTAGATATGCCTTTCATCGCTCTTGGGTTTTTGGAATGGTAAATTAGTAATGGTTTTAATTTAAAATCTCCGCTTGCGTTTCCACCTAGTAGAAGGGTTAAGCGATCTTTTGCAGCTTTAAATCCTGGTGCCCATTTCTCTTCACGGGATAGAAATGTTCGTTTCGGCATTCTTTTCCAAAACAAGCTTGTTTCATCAACATTAAAAACCAATTCTGGAGGATAGTTTCCTTCTTCAATTATTTTTTTTAATATCGCTGGAAATTCAGCCGCCGCTTTTGTATCACCACTTGCTGCTTCTCCTGTAATCTTTATGTTGTGAAGGTTATTTCGATGTTTAAATCTATTAAACCATCCTCGACTAGCAACGAAAGTTTCACTTGTGTCAATTGTCTCAGCCTGAATATAATTAAAAATTCTTCTAGCTTTTTCCATTATGATAGATTGGCTTAATGGCATATTGCGGTCAATTTCGTCATCAATCCATATAGACAGTCGTTTTTCTATTTCCTCTAGGATATTATTTCTAGAGCGGGTAATTCTAGTTGCAGAGCTTGACGTAGTTGTAGTTGCCGATGACAGTATTTTTTCTTTATTCTTCATGATGGTCCTTATTGTTGAAGTTGACAAATTCAATGAAGCACTAATTAGAGTTTGACGTTCACCAGAATCTAATCTTCTAATCACTTACATTTTAGTTTTGAGTGAAATGCTTTTTCTGGTTGCTTTCTTTTCTTTTTCATTATCATCCATAGTAAAAACTAAAGATCAAAATATTTGACACTGTAATATAGTATTAAATATGTAAATTAATACCTACTTACAATAATGTCAACAAATGTTTCCAATAATAAAAATATGTCTGTACGATACCGCACCAAACAAGAAACACAAGTACACTCTTTCGAATATGTATTTGAAACCTAACACAGCATAATATTTCAGGGAATCCCCGGGTTAAAATAAAAGAGCGCTAAACCGAAACAGCGCTAAACCGAAACAGCGTTAAGCGGGGTCTTACTGTATTCCTAAAATCCATATTTCCCCAGTTAAAATATGCAAAAAAGTACTCATATATCTTGATACTAACAAACCTATTGAAAGTAAAATTAAGTTAACCAGTCCAATTGATTACTTAGATACTGAAAGCAAATTAGCTATTTCAAATTTTTAAAAAAAAAGAAAGAAAGAAAAGAAAATAAATCGAGGCAGAACTGAAGACAACTTTGTTATGCATGAATCAATAGACAATATCCAGAGAAAAATGGTTATGAGTTATTACAGATAGATCCCACATGCATAGCAAATCAGGAGTTTGCGTCTTTTATAACTATTCACCTAGAGTGCACCCTTCATATACCTAATTTTGATGTAGAGGTCTATATAAGTTACCAGGATGTAAAGAACTTAAAAATAAAAAATTTTGAATTCTCTAAAGTGGACACCTGATGGACCCTCATTTGGCAATACTAGCAAAGAACAGAAAACCATTGCTATGAAATTAAAATCATAAATGAAATCAAAATATAGACCTCTGAAAAATTTACAAAAAACTACTGTTTTTCAATGGATTTCCTTGGACATTAGTATAGCAAGTAATGAAATGGCAGACTTTCTTACAAAAAATGGAGACACTATGCCCTAAGAATAGCATCCATTACATCAGATGCACTTAAAAAATATGTGTTTGAAAAATACTATATAAATTACTATGATTTGACAAATTTATCAAAATGAAAATCATGGGAAAACATGCAAGATAAGTGGAAGTCTTTTGGTAACATATGAAGAAAAGGTATATTGGCAAATCATACTCCTAAAAAAACACGTCTGTTTAAAAAAACATCAATATAATATAAAAATATTGTCTAGAAAAGCATGTCCAATTTTTAATACTGGCAACTTGAATTCTAACCACCTCCTAATCATAAAAAGTTAAATAAGGATTCTCAGGAAAATGCAGATGTTGCCAAACTTTATTGAGAACCAAGAACTCTTATGAATTACCAATAATTATAGACTCATTTGGCTTGTTCCTTTTAAACTGTTTCTGTTACATTTCAATTTTATTATTTTTTAATTGTTTAATTATTTCTTTCTTTTACTGTATTTTTTGTACCCTTGTCATGCAGTGAATACTCTTATTTATATGAATTGATTTCTAAATAAAACCATATGAAACACATAATTTAAAATTTCTTAGTTTTGTTTGATGAAAAAGTCTTACAGACAAATGTTTGAAACTATCAGAATTCTTAATAGCTAATAGATGTTAAATTTTTAGAAATATTTAAATTTCAAAAGTCATTCTTTCTGTGTAAGCTACAAATCATAAGATTAAAACATTAACATAAACAATTGAAAATTCCTAGAGAACAAGAATTTATAGATAAAAATAATTGTTCAAATACAAACATAACTTTCCCCAACTAAAGATAATGGTTTTGAGTAAGTTAATAATAAATTAAATGATTTCAAAAAAATTGATATGATTTTAATTATTGTATGTATGATGTAAGTAAAAGATACCATGTCAAAATTTTAAATTGAAATAAATTCACATAAACATACTTCTATTAAATGAAAAGTTTTATAATTTTTATTGCCTATTACATTTCATAATTACCGTTTTTCTGCAATTTGAGCCAGTAAAGGCTCCAGCCATCCTTGAGTACATTCACAATGGGCATCCAAGAAAGTCAATACCTCACCGGAAGCCACATCAGCACCTAGTAATCTAGCTCTGATTAATCCAGTACGGTTGACAGATCGGATAATTCTGACTGATACAGGTAGATGAGATACATATTCATCTAAAGCATGCTTCAGAAACACTGAAATTTGTAAAAGCAATAATTATAAAAATAAAAAAATAAATATAAATTAAATTGTATGATAATACAATTAAGAGAATGAAGATATATTAAATTAAATATTACTAAATATTAAATTAAATATGACTTCATTATATTAAATATCCCATTCAAGAAAAAAAAATTCTATATATATTTATACATGACCTCAACACAATACTAATTTTATCCATATAATGAAATAACTTATGACAAAATGCAAAATGTATTAAAAAATTTCATCAAATTGAATGCATTCTTTAATAAAACATGTGAAATTATTTTTAGTGTAAAATCTTTACAGCAAACCAAATCTGTTATTCATAAAAAAAATAGGATTTAATATCTAATTAACTTTTCCAGATTAAGGAAATGTTAATTTAGAAATTAAATATCTGGCAAATTAAAAATTGGAGAACAGATTTTAAGTAAAAGAAAAGTATAAGAATAGATTACTTATTTGATTATGAAAAGTAAAAAATCTGTTATTTATAAACCTTTAACCAAATATTAAAGAAAAATTACAAAATTCAAATTATTTTATAATAAAGAATAATAAGCAGTAATCAGAATCAGATATTAAAGGTCATATATTTTGCAATTTAATTGGAATAATTTAAAAAATGAATTAAAAACGATTTTTTAGAGATTTATCAATTCAAACAACATAAGTTGTTTCAGGCGATTTATGTTTTGTTTATTGAAACACAAACACCACATTTATTATACATTTTCATTCATTTTGAATTTGCATTTTAATTTATTGCAAGAAAACATTGTAGAAAGGAGTAGTAATTTTGAGTGTGTAAATGGATCTATTTTTATAGCATAAGAAGTACTTAAGAGTGCCCTTTTAATTTTAATAGTTAAAGCATTATAATGTGATATTTAATTACTTAAAATTTCATGTATCAAAAAAGACTTTTATTTATGGAAAAAAATAAAATATTATATTAGATAACAATCAATGTGGATGTCATTAACATTTAATGTAGATAACATAAAACGTTTCATATTTTTTTGGTGAATTTCCTTAGTTCTATAATATTGATATTAAAAATAAATATAAAATCAGCATAAAACTATTATATAATATTGAAAACTATTATGATTGTAAAATTGAAATTCATCAAAAATCCATCAGATAACAGAAAATTGTAATTACTAATACTACAGCATACTGTAGGCAAATGGCAAGACAGCACTTTTCAGAGCATAAGTTCTCGTTTTCGATCTCCATCACTCTTGAGCAATGGGAGATATATGTTGCACTAATGCATGCATGTCTGTTGAGGTGAGTGCATGGGAATTTTCAGGATTTCTTCTGTTGTGACACATGAATACAATCACTATCTATAAAAGGTCCACCTAGAGGGCAATTTACTATGTGGATATTAAATTGTCTGATAATAACCTTCAGACACTAGTGTTTTGACACTGTATAGTGAACAGTCTAACATTTACATAAATAATGTTATCCTTCAATTGTCAGGAGAACTAACAAATGTTAGAAAAGTGTTGGATATAATTTCTCTATAAATGTATTAGATAACTTATATAAAAAGACTTTTTTATTCAGATCAAAAAAATTAATTAAGCTTCAATTAAATTTGTGGATAAATCTAACTAGTGAGAGTATTTAGCCAGAAAACTGGTACTATTTTCCATTTTCTTAGTAACTGATATTACATGATTTCATATAATTAAAAAAAAATTGATTTCAAATATTTTATTATTTATTTAAAATGAAATTGAATGATACAATATTAAAAACTTAATTCCACATATTTTCTAAGAATGTATATTGAAACACATGAAGTAACTGTAAAATAGTGTTGCTATCAATTACATATACAAAATGTTTTTACTTTATAGCTAATCATATGATAGCACAAACCTTAAAGAAACATCCCATGTAGTATCATCAGGTAAGGTCAACATGTGAATATAACATAGGTTTTAATATATTAAATGCAGTAAGTCAGTAACTAGATAATATCACTAAATCAATAATATGAATAATATTGTTTCTTATATGTTTATAATTAATCAGTACAAAACATACTGACACATACTTCAAAACTTCTATACAACATTCATTTTTAACAAGCCAGAATCTTATCATATATACATTTGAAGCAATTCATATGCGAATAAAAATAATAAATGTATTCACATAAATTATTGTCACTTTTATCAAAAGTACACACGCTCCAAAATAAAAAATATATATTAATTCCAGAATTTCTCATAACACTTGCAATACAAAATATAATGAAATTAGAATTAATGATTCAAGCTTCAAAATAAATACTGTTCTTATATCCAACTTTAAATTGAGTGAAATCTTGTTCCCTATTCAATTTTTAAATATGAAGACTAATCTCATACACTGACAATTTGCAAATGAATATTGAATCATTAACATTCATGCCAAAAGTGGGAGATGAACCCAAGAACTATATAATTAAGAGCCAGAACTATTGAATTTAAAACTATTCAACTCTGAAAGCTGAGCTCAAGCCTTATTAAATCAAATCAAAATAATTAAATTTTGAATAATATTTTAATTATTCATTATTAAAAACAGAAATATTTTGTTCCAGAATACTTATTCAAATTCAATATTTATTTAAATTTGTAAAAATAACTGTTAATTAAGAATACTATTATACAGTAACTAAACTTTTAAATTGTATAAATCATTATTTGTAGGAATTTTTTTCTATTATCTTTTAATGGCAATTTAGGTGGTAAGTTTAATATTAGGAGAAATGACTCTAGAATTTTATAAAACTATTGTTTTAGCTGTTAATGAAAAATGATATGCAATAGATGTCAATCGTTTTGGTGATGCAAAGTTCACATTTAAATATTATTTAATATTTCAGTCAATGACAGTATACCAAACATACCATATTAATAAATCATTTTAATATTTTATTACAATTCAAAATTTAATATCAAGAAATATTTTATTTTCATTAACACTTTTAAGTTAGTGGTAATGTTATTAAAATGTATAAAAAAGTTTATATCAATGAAAATTGATAGGCTTTCTACTCTCTAATACAACATTATTCTAATTCTTCAAACTTGAAGTGTTACAAAGTCATAACTTATTCAGGAATTTTTAAAAGAAATATTTAGCTTCTTTAAATAACTAACATTTTTAGAAATTTAATTGACAAAATAGAAATAGACTAAGAATTTTTCAGATGCACATTATATTTTTTTCACAATACTGTTCAATAATTACTTTAAATATATATTTGATAAATAATGAATTAAAAAAAAAAAACTATTAATTTTCAATATTCAGACATTTTACTTTCTCTCAAAATTTTCAATATATACTTGAATATAAATAAAATTTAATATAAACTTGAATACATATAAAAACATATATATATATATATATTTCAATACATAAAAGGTTGCAAAAAATATCCTCCACTTGCACATTTTATTTCCTTAAAAAATTATGAAGTTCTTGGAATATTTTAGGAATAGATTAGAAGTAAAAAAATGTTTTTAATATCATGATATAACTTTTGAATAAAAGGTTAAATACATATTAAAGTGTAAAATAAAAACATGGAAAAAAAATTGCACAGTAACAATAAACACAACTGAATATTTTTAACAACCATTTTAATATTACCTCGAGTACTAGCATCATCCACTAATATTATTTCTTTTAATAGCTGAGAAGGTGATCTGTTAATAATGCTATGCACAGTTCTTATCAATGTTGACCAAGCTTCATTGTGATACACGATGATAATGCTAGTTGTAGGAAGCTCTTTAATATTATATTGCTTAGTTTTACAGCTAAAATAATATTAAATAATATGTGAAAAAAAGAATTTTGCACAATATACTAATTTAAAACATTTTAAACAAATAATCATTAGATAAATACTTTATGGAATTACGATTTTCATTAACATAAAACAAATAATTATAAGTTATTTAACAAGATACTTACATAATATTTTAAATTATTAAAATGTTACGGATACAAGCATGTAAAGTGCTTTCAAGCAGTAGATTATTAAGAAAACTAACTATCTTTCTATGGTAAACAATAGTTTCATATTTGCAATTTTAAATCTTTTAAAAACAAATAATGAATTTAATAGTTAACAATAAATGAAGTGAGTAATAATTTCAATATAAAATATGAGAGGTTTTATTAATTTTAAACTTTTATAAATCCATTCTTTACAGTTTCTTTAAATTTTTCAAAACAATATAATAGAAAAAAAAATTTGAAAAAATATTTATTTAATATAAAAGTTTCTTAAAATAACAAATGTGTTTTACAGAAAAAAATATAGTCACCAAAAAATTACATAAAATTTATTTCACATGTATATAAGAAATTCAGACTTGTGTTTCAATCTAAATATAAGTTAGTTATTTAACCAATATTTAATTTATCCCTGAAAATGTGTTGAAAATACTTCAATTAAATGCTTGAATTGTTTTCATTTACGAAATAAGGTGAATTAATTTCACACTGTAATCGAGACATTTCATAATGAAATTAAGTAAAGTGAAAATAGCTAACTGAAGAACTGAACACTCTTCATTTTTAAAAGCATTGAAACTAAATAACTGATTTTGGCTGATCCTAACAATACAACTAACTCTCTATGTAGTGTTAACACTGATTCATAATGCAATTATAAAGTTACATTAAATTAATATACAAGTTTAGAAAACCATTATAAATCAAAATGTTTACATAATGATTAATAAAACATATACTTATAAATATTCTTATATCTTAAATGAATAATTATTATATTATTAATAAAATTTTATTTTTAATAAATAAATCATAAATTTATTTTATAATTTAAAAATAAATTATAAATTAAATATTATTGAATTCAAAGGAATTGATTCGTATTTCCCAAGCAAAATAAAAAATATAATGGCATATTCTAATTTAAAAATAAATTTTCTTATATTTACAAACATCTTATTTATAATCTATTTTCTTATATTATCAAAACACAATTAGAAATATCAATTGAAATTATAAACAATATTCATATTTGTAAAAGATTTTTATTGAAAATCTGAAAAAATTTTGCATCAAATTTTAATAAGCTGTCTCAAAAATATTTTTTGAGTTTATAAGAGGAAAAAAAGCAGACTTTGGAAACAGGTAATCTCAATTCAGTTGAACTTCATCAATCTAGACTAATACATACATATATAGCAGTGCAGGTGAGCTGGACTGTACTTTAAGGTTCAAGAGTTAACAATACACGCTTATCACCAAGCACCTCATAATTTTAAACCATGGTTAGGTGATAAGATCCCATCTCAGCAAGTAACCTCCTTTCTACATGCACACAATACCAGTGGAAGGACTTTGGACGCCCCAGATTAAGAAAGACATGCCCCCAACCAACAAAGCTCCAGCAACCCAATGAGGGAGAATATAATGCAGCTGCAATGAGGGTCTTATTGCAGTTGTCTTCAAGGTTACAAAATTTAAGTGGTCTTTTATCTCATTAAGTATTGGTTTTGGGTTGTCATCGGTTTCATCTCTATCAACTTCAGAGTTTTGAGTTGTGATCATACTTTCAACCCTCTCTTCTTCTATTAAATTATGATAGCCTAGATTGCTTTCATCTGCGCATAACCCTAATTTCATGTCTTTCAGTGACACATTAGTTTCTCCACATTTGGTAAATGTTTTCCAAGTGTTAATCAAAGTTGAAGATTTTATTTCATTGACAGCTGATGCAAAATTATAAATCATAATCATATAATGCACTCATTGAGATTTAGTAATGCATTCAGCCTTCTCTTATTTTCTTCTTCATCTTGTTCCTTAGCTTCTAAAATTTAATTTAAAGACTTCTTTTTACAACAGATGAATGACACCTGGATGCATAGGTTGGATTAGAGAGGTCATGTTTTCTTGTAAGAACATGCACATAATCTTTTTGTCATTATTAGTCAAGTGTTTTGCATCTGGATGTGATGGGCAGTTGTCAAATAAAACTAAACCCTTGACTTCATCTTCTGGAATGTGAAGAGATTTTTGTTTGGTATTTTTTGATTTCTGTTATAGTTTGTTTAAGAAACCACTCCATGGTGAAATGAACCATGCATCAACATTCAACATTGAGTTGTAGCGCATTGGTAATTTCTTCAAAATATTTTTCAAAGCTTGTGGTTTTTACATTTGCCCATAATCATTGATTCCAAAAAGTGTTCTTGTTCTAAGCACTTGTTTGTTACTTATTTTTCTTCTGGTATTTTTTTTTAACCTTAGATGCCCGAGTACCTTCAAGCAATGACTCTCCAATGCAAGCCTATCTCATTGTATTTGTAAAGTATAAAAGCTGTATTTTTTGCATTTAAAATGCTGTAAAACTTTATTATATATGGAACAACATTATCTGCACTGAAGCTTTCAATTAATATCAATATATTTTCATTTGTCATGTCAGGATGCCTTCAGAATCTAAACAGCCATTCTGAACTGGCTTTAAATTGCTTATGTTTAAATGTTTGGTTATTCTTTCTGCTGCAGCCTGAATTTTCCCTCCACACATAGTGAATACAGAACAAAGATGATAAAACTATTTATAAACTTCATCATCCGATATTTGAACTAAGGGCAAACATATCCTGTTTACAACACTTAACTCATTCTCAACATAAACTTAAAAGCAGATATGCTTACTTATTTTTTCTTTCAAATATCTGATATCTTTTATCTAGCTATCCCATTTTGTACACATATGCTTGCAGCAGATGTACCCTTTTCAAAATTTTCTATATTTATTAGTCAAAGAGATTATGATTTTCTCACATACTCGAACACATAAAAAATAAAAACTACTGCACAGAAATATAGAATTCACAGTCAAACACATCTTAGTACAATTGTCATGAGTTATGTATCAGTAGAGTGAAAGAAAATAAGTGGGCTGACCAAGGGTTGGCAGAGAAAGTGGGTATGGCTTGTCTCTCATTCTAGGTCAACTACACTCCATCTTTAAAAATACATTATTGTACTAACCCCCTTTCATTTATACAGCATATACTTATATATGTATGTATATCTAAATTGCTGTCTGGATTAATGAAGAATTACATTTGATTTCCAAAGGAACAAATGTTCAAAAATATTTAATTAAATATTATTGCTTTTTAAAGAATAGAAATCAAGAAAACCAGTTCACACACAAAAAAGATATATTATGTATACATAATAAATAAATAATTGAACAAAAATACAATTGGTGTAAAATTTTCATCAAGAATTCACAAATTTAAAATGAATAAATTTATGAAATTCATTAAAAATTTTGAATTAATGAATTATACTTTTTAAAATTATATTTCTTTTGTTTCGTAACATAAAAATAATGCACTTTATACTATCTAAACTGATTTTTGATTTGATGTCAAGGAAACATTATCTTAAATTGATAATTAATAAGTATAATTTTTTATTTTTACTCTCTTTTTTTTTTTTTTAAATCTCTAAACAATATTAAAAAAAAAATGAAAGATGAATTTCTGAAATGCATTTTTAAGGGGAAAAATGAAGTGTATCCATTAACTCTAAATATATATAAAATATCCATTAACTTTTTCAACATTTCATGACTAAATTAATTTAATAGTTAATATTTAAAATAAAATGTGTATAGCTTAGAATTTAGTTAACTGATAAATTATTCAAATATAACAGCATATATTGTATAAAGAGATTAAAAACAACATCCAGTTATGATCTATTAAAATTTTATAATATTATAGTGTTCTGTAAATAAAATAT
>JAPDSC010116761.1:32157-71756 GCA_026290005.1 Latrodectus geometricus | reverse complement strand
AGAAAATACACTGAAAATACAAAATTACATTTTGTTTAATTATTTAAACATGTAAACAAAAGCTTATTTATTTCTTAAAAAATATAAAAATTCTGTAACCACTAATATGCTGAATAAGTAAAATCAAATAATTTATTTTATAGTCATTTTTTCATTAATGAAAATGAGTCTTATATACTTGATGTATACAAATTTTTGACACATGCATTTTTTTCCCCTTCTGATCACAGAGATGATTTTTTAAACATTTGAATGCCATTTACCTTGTAAATGTAACTAAAACAACAAGTAAATGTAACTAAAATAACATGAAATACCTCTTTCTTCTTTCATCCGGTAAGCTTCTGTTCACAGGAATTCTATCACTGGCAAGCAAATTAAATTTGTTGATATAAAATAGAGCTTTACTCTTTTCTCTCTCAGAAGGTAAAACAAAATAAGCCTCACCCATAGCTCCAGCTTTTGGCAATGGAGAATAACCATTTGCATTGAGAATTTCTAAAAATAAAACATTTAAAATATAAGAAAATTATAGCAAAGTTAAAAATTAAAATTTTTATACAAATTACAATACATTTTTTTTTTAAATTTCTTTACTTATTGTTATCTAAGTTATAATCTTAATTTCAATTATAATTTTATTTTGTAACTGCTTTGTAAGTTGATACATTTTAAACCATAGTAATCCCACAAATAAATATAACAGCAAATTTAGTAAAAATTAATATGCAATTGGTCAAAAGAGTTTGTTGGTGATATCAAAACGAAAATTAACTAAAAAAATTACAAAGGTTAATTTAATAATATAATTAAAAAAAACAATTTATTACTAGTTTAAAAAATATTTTTTTGTATGATTTAATATAATTTCATTATTTTATAAACAATATAATATTTAAAATATAATTTTTGACTTTGAATAAATTACAGACATTTCATTTACTTGTGCATATATGTATATATATTTACAATAATTTTTTTAGATTAATCATTAAAATTATTATAGAAAATAAGTTTCACTAACACAACATTATATGACATAAGTTTAATTAATCCAAAACTATTACTAATTAATTACAAATTTAAGAAAATGGTGGCCTTAGAAAATAGTTACATTTAATAAAAATTTTTTTAAATTAGTAGGAATTCCAGAGTTATATGTTGAGAATATTACCAATCCAAAATGATTAATACTGATAACATTTTCTATTATTTAAAATAGCATGTAATTTCATAAGAAAGAAAGTTTTACATTTCAATACTTAGAATAAAAAGTTTTTCAGGCAAAAGAGAAGACAAAGAAAAAATAAACTAATTACAAAAACATTTCTCCATATTTAGCACCAAATATAGTTAAAAAAAAAAAAAAAAAAAACACAAGAAATATTTTATTAAATATAAAAAATAACCATATGAAATTAGAAAGATAAGCACTAATTTAACAGAGAATCATTCCTTTGTAAAATCCTTTGAAATAATTCTACTACTACTACTAGCCAATGCCCACCTTTGGCTGTAAATCAATGAGGTGGTGTGCTGACCAATAGAGACGAGCCCTCTTAAGTTCCTCTGAAATAATGTATATATAGAAATTTATAATCTGATTTTTAAGATTTTTAATTCATGACTTCTTACATATTTTGACTTTACATGCTTATGACTAAGCTTCCCGATGAAAAAAGTTTCATAAATCTGAAATCAAAAAACATAAATGCCTTCTAAATTTTGAATAACAAGATATGAATATTTACCATCACTCAAATTTGGTGTAGGATTCCAGGGCAAATCATTTCCAATATAATGTCCAACAATAACATGTATCCCTCTGCTATCTATGTATTCTAATTGTCCTTTTGACTTATGGAGTCGACTAATCTGAGAAGCTTTATCATCCAGGATATAAAGTGATTTGATAAAGACAAACAATATTAAAAGGCAAGGAATAATCAGCAAAAGAGTTACACATTTTATTTTTCGCCTCCAAGTTCTCCATAGCTTCATAATTTGAAAGCCTTAAAGAAAGAAAAATTGATTAGGTAAATTTTGAAATCAAAACATAATTTCTGGATATTGGTTTCCATATATGAATAAATAAATATAAGAGTAATTGGTAATCAGCTCTGCCATTAAAAATGTTGCATTTAAGATAATGAAGAGAATTAACAAAAATATTCACATTCTATATTTTTATATTTTAAATTATTAAATATTAGAAAATATAAATTGAAATGAATAGAGATTAGCAAAAATTTGATATTTTTCTTTTTGCATATCACATAATTAGTACTCTTTAAAAATATATCATACAAAACATGATTAAAAATGTCAAATATCTTTAAATATTTTAAATAAATATTACTTAAAATAAAGAATGGACAAGAATGATACAAAAATGTGTTTTAGATTTAAAATTTATATATTCTCGGTACATATCTATTAGCGTCACCGAAACTAATTTCACACCAAAACTTAAATAAAATTAGGGCAATCTATAAAATCTATTTAAAGACAAAGCTTTTGGAATAAATAAAAAAGAAATAAGATTATATATAAATAAATACTTTAATATTCCCCTATATTAACTAAAATTATATAGATAATTCCAAATACTTATAATGCTTGTACAACAAAATATATGCATAATTTAATAACATTTCAACTATATATTACAGAAGCTTCAAATCTACGGTTTTTTCCTTTGATTTGATATCTGGTAAGGAGGACTCATTTAATATTTAATCTGATCTTAATTTGTACGATTTATTTTATTAGATATAATTACAGGCCATTATCCATTAAAAATGATTATATTTTCGATAAACTTGGTACGCATGAAACATTAATAAACAAATTGTTATTATTTTTGGTAGCATGAAATATCATCCTTAAAGAGAGATTTTGGTTAAATTGCGATTTTGGTTCTCTTCAAATTCGCCAACTTGTGAACTTGCGCTTTTTTGCGCATACTCATTAATTACTCTTTTGTTTTTAAGATTGTTTCTAGATTTTAATAGAAATAAATCGATATTAAAGTACTTAGAAGTAGAACATGGTGATATAATCAAAGCCAGAGAGATATTTTTGATTATTCTAAACATGAAATAATTTATATTTTAATATCACAAATAAAAAATATAGGATGACAAATATCAAAATTATTACAAATAAAAATGATTACAGAAAACACATATATTAAAAACGCAAAACAAACTTAAATATTGAATAAGATTACGTACTTCAAAATCCTTTTTTGCATAAATTTTTACACATTCATTTCTGATATGTTTCTGCAGTTTATTATTCTTTTACAAAATAATATTAATCATGAATACAGATATAATAAAATCCAGTTTATAATAGAAAAAAATATACATTGAAATTTTCAAAAGTATTAATTCTGGAAGTCGGCAATTCCTTTTGTTTATTTACAAATATTTTTGAGATGATGCTTTAAGTTTACTTTTCTTACTTACAACATTTTTAAAAGTAACTTCCTTCTCTTTTAAGAAAAATGATAGAAAAAAATAAGTACTCCACTATGCACTTCATTGGTTTTTTGCACGAGTGAAAATGACATATATTACTGTCACAGTAACCCAGTGGCGTACCTAGAACTTTTGCCACCCGGGGCGATCTCCAGTTTACTGCACTTTTTATGATAAGTCAATCAAATAGTGGTTTTTATAAATTAATACACATAAATAAATTATTAAGCTATTTAATCAATATTAATTAATACACAGAGTAAATTTTTTTAGACATATTTGTATGCACTCGTAAACATATTTATATAATATCTACTCTTCTAGCTTTCATACTAGGAAAATCGTGTATAATGCTCTCAAAATTTATATTATTTGTAATTTCTTGTTCTATTGACAATATTGCAAGATTTTGTACTCTTAATCTACTCATTGTAGAACGAAGATAATTTTTTATCAACTTCAATTTTGAGAAGCTTCTTTCGCAACTAACGACACTGATTGAAAATATTGAAAAAATTCTTAACAAAATTACAATGTTGGGAACAGAATTTTCCAACCTATACTGCTAAATAAATTTTAGCAGATCAAGAGGGCCCTTCTCCCCGTTTTTCCAATATTTTGCCTCTTCTTTTAGTATAGGTACAGCCATAAAAACCTGGATCCTTTTTCTTTCAATATGGAACTGTTCTTTATCAATGTCAATCAAGTCATTTATTTGACATTCAAATTCTTCATTTAGTAGGTTACACGGCATTATACACGAATATTTTCTTACAAGGCCATGTAACTGATCGAAGCGTTCTTTTATTTCCTTTATAATTTTGTCCATAGATGAAAAAATTTCTCTTCATACTTCTTCTTCTAAGGATTGCCCCACGTCTCTCGAATTTTCCTCACTCACATTTTTTCTCCTTCTAACTCGACGCTCAGTCGATATCCCCAACTCTTCACAAATTATTTTGGCTGCTATAACAGCGTTTTGTACTAGCGTATCTCTTTGTTTTATGAAATGTGTTTGCAAAGAATTTAGTTTTATATGGCATTGGTGGACATTTAACCCTTTTATTTGCAGGTATTTTTAAGCGTCATTAATTTCCAAAAGGACGGGTTCCCATAAATGAAGGTAACATAGAAAAAAAAAAAGGATTACATAGAATTGAGTAATATACCAGCATCTGATTTCGTTTTACTATTTTCTTCTTCAGATGTCAATTTTTCCAAACCGCTTAAAATGTAAAAAAAATGGGTTTTTTTACTATAGTTACCACGGCAGCTCTAGTGCTCCAGCGAGTTTCTACACTGCGTTTAACACCTTGACCAGTGACAGAAAGTAAAACATTCCATCTATGAGTGGAAGAAGAAAACAACGAAAACAACTGTTCGATAGTTCCAAAAAATGTGATGGAATTGATAGCTGTAGAAGCTACGTGTAAATATGCCAGGTTTAAAGAATGATTTGTACATGCTACAAATTCTGCATTTGGATTTATTTCATTAATACGAGTTTGAATACCACTGTGCTTTCCTGCCATGACGACAGCATTATCGTAAGCCTGTCCTCTGCAATTTTTTATATCTAAACCGTCATTTTCTAATTTCGTTAAAATTATATCTGTGATTTCACCAGCAGTTTTTCCTTTAGTTTCTACAAAGTCAATAAACGATTCTACAACTTTAACTTCGCTACCGTCAATAACTACATATCTAATAATTTGACTGGTTTGATCTTTGTGTGAAATGTCAGGAGTGCTGTCAAATATAATACAAAAGTATTTAGCCTGCTTTATTTGATTCATAATTGTTTTTCTGACTGCGCCTCCCAATAGCTCTATGAATTCGTTCTGAATCTTCGGCGACAGATAAGAGATACTATATTTATTACCCATCTTAATTTTTACTACGTGTTCTCGTAATACTGGGTCGTACATAGCCAATAAGTCAACAAGCTCAAGAAAATTTCCTCTATTTTCCATTGAATCGATGTTTTCCTGATGAACACTTTCACGATGTCCTCGAAACGCCAAATTTTGTTTTGCTAAGAATCTAATTATATCAAGTATTCTTGTTAGAATTTCCTTCCATTTTATTTATTTCTTTATCAATATTCTGTTGTTGTAGTTTGTCAATAGTTGCGCCACGTCCAAGTCTTATTTCTAATTCCTTCCATTTGGAATATGATCGAATGTGCAGTGGACTCACCTCATGTTGACTAATTTTGGGATTAAGTTTCCACCATTTGTTAAAACCATTTTCCGTATTAAAACCTGCTTGACAAAGATTATCAAGCAGTTTGCAGCAGAAACAGTAAATACTTTTCTTCGATGGTGAATATACCATCCACGATCTTAAGAGCTTTTCGCCATTAGACAAAATTTGAAAAAACCAGTCCTGACTCAGTTTTCTTGTTTCACCTTTGGCTTTGATTGTATTAGTAGGACGTTTTACTCCTTCGCTGAAGTCGGCGTCCAAATTTTGAACTGCAAAGGGACCTTGACGTACCAGAAATAGTCTTGTATTGTCGTCAATTTTGTTAGGCCATAATCCAATATCTTTCATAGAAATAGACGGAATAATTTGTGCAGCAGATTCTTCATCAGAACTTGATGAACTTTCAACTTCTTCGCCAGTAGGTGAAGCAGGTCTTTCCTCTTGAACAACATTGGAAAATGTTTTTTCGCCTTCGAGGGCTGCTTCTTCGCCCGTACTTGAGGCAATAATACTAAAAGAATTAGAAGTTGACTTATGGGAGATATATTTGTGTAGTGCTCCAGTATTTTTAGTCTGTATTTCCTCCCTTCTCTTCCTTTTCTTTATAAATGACGCACCACTTTCTTTTACTCGTTTCATCCTAGGGATATATAATAAAAATATAACTTGTCGAAATAAATAGTCTATTATGTATAGAAAACGGCAAAGTCATTTTACTACTCTGAATAGCATTTAGAATAACATCTATATCTATAATACCTAATATAATATACTTACCTATCATAAACTTCCCAAATGCACAGGCACCCTAATAATTTGTTTCACTTTTCACTGTTAAAAGATTGAATCGCGAATGAACAAAATGGTTTATAAGCAATTTATCATTCCAAATACAATTCTTCAAAACGGACTGAGTATATTTATCTATTTGCGATTCCTGAAATTGTAACTTCGTCAGTATTTTTGTTTTGTCTCGTTTAGATTTTGTTGTTTGAAACAGATAGTTCTTATGCCGGCGCCTTAATGCTTTGCAGACCTAGCAGACCGCCTTCCGCCGGCCCTGCTTTTCTAAAGAAAAATCGATGATTTAAAAAAATATTGATATATCACTTCAAAGTAATCATATAAACTTTTCAAAAGAAATGACATTTATAAACTGATATCAAAAAATTTTAGTTAGGAAAAATTGCCGAACAAAATCGTAAAGATCCTTTTACGAATTCAATGAATTTTAATGAACACAATGAAATAAAAATATTATCTTGTTCTTGAATTAGAATTCAAAATTTACACTAAAATGCATTTATATACACCGAGGAATAATATTCGAAATCATAATACAATCACAATTTATATAAATCGAATATTAAACTTATAATAATCATAATAATCATTTATTATTCAAGAAAGAAAATAATTATGAAATGAATAAGTTGCTTTTTACAACTATAAGTAAATATAAAAAATGCCGCTCTAAGGTAAGTGCCGCCCGGTGTGGACCGCGACCACCGCCCCCCCCTAGGTACGCCACTGCAGTAATCAGAACCAATGGCACAATTTTAAGGGAATTAAAAATGTGAAAAATTTCACAGCATCTTTAGAAGTCCTTACACAGATTTTTCTAGAGATTCATAATTTAACGCACCCTATTAAATACTCTTAAAATTTAAGGAAGTAAGAATTATAAAAAAACGTTAAAATGGAATTATGATCTCAAAACTGTGATAGTAACGTGAATTTAAAGAACACATATAAATGCGTTTAAATAAAGCGAATAAAGTAATAACTCCTTATGACTGTGAAAAATTGGACTCAATGCTTTTATTTAAGGTAATTGTTAACTATTGTTTTGAAATAAATAAAATGTGAAAATAAATATAAAAATTATAGACATAAAATAACAAGGATAGTGAAGTATCTGTTCTTTCTTTAAGTTACACATTTTAAAATTTTTTAGAGATGGTTAAAAAATTTGATCATTGTTGATTAATTATCTTTTGTTTGAATTACAATTTATAAACAAATTTCTGTAACAATGTTTTTTTTACATTTTTTAAATTCATCCATAAAACTCTCAGCGATTACAGCAAGATCTAATTTTTAAACTTGGTTCTTTAAAATGATGTGATTGATTAACTTACCATTTGTAAAGTTTTTTCAAAGAAATAATTATTTCACGTGTCCATTATTTTCCTTATCTTACTTTAAATCTGGTTCAATAATCAAATGATTGAGCATGAGATTTCTCATATTTGATATCACTAGGACCAATGTAGCTGCGACAGTAAGAAGAAAAAATTTTGAAGCACACTTACTATTTATTCAAGAAAGGAATAATCTAAATATCGGTATTGAATTTGAAAAATATATAATATATTTGCATTTATAACTAATTATGTGTTTCATGCGTTATATTTAATAATAATTATATTGATACTTTAATAAATGCGTCACCACCTCGTAATAAATCATCACCACTCTCAATAGATACATCGGGGTCTGACCGCAGCACCCAGAACCAAGTTCTTTCAAGGGGATGCAGATATGCTCAACATTCTCTATACCAGGGGTGGCCAAGACGTCGACCGCGGTCGACTGGTAGACCGCGAAGACATTTTAGGTAGTCCACGCGACCATCCCGATAATGACCTCGGATATTAACTATTCAATTTATGACTTATGACATAGAATCAATGAATTATTTAAAATAAAAATTTACTACAGTCTACGCTTTAAAACCCAAAACAAACTGTGCAAAGATTTACGATTTAAAGATTTATGATGTAAGGCTTACGATTTATATAAAACCTTAAATGAACATGATGAGAGCGATTAAAACATTCAAAGAAAAAATATAGAAAGGTATGCATCTCAATTAAGAAAACATGAATTGCGAAACTTCAAAATCATCGAGAAAGAATGCATCCAAACGGAGGCTTTCAAGATTTTGCTTAATACTTACTTGTTTCGTTTGAAGAATTTGAAAGAAGATTCGCTGACTTAATTAGGTTGAAAGAAACACTCAATTTTATGATATTGTCATAAATTTTATGATATTGTCATAAATTTTATTAAATTGTCAATTTTATGATTGAATTTAATGAAAATGTCAACATTGATGGAGTATCTGAAAAAATAGGACGTTTAATAGATATCACATCAATCACGGTCGAGGAAGAAATTATTAAATTAAGATGCGATATATTTCTTAAACGTGACGCAGATATACAATGCTAAATTTCAACTAAATGAAGTGAATAGGATGGTCAGTTTTTGATATATGAATACTTTGATTATTTTCGTCAGTAAATTTTTATTTTGTAAATATCAATATTAAGTTTTTTTTTTATAGAAAAAATACATAATTTACCATATTTTCTTGTTACCGAAAATAAATATGTACGTTAATTTAGCTCAGCCATTGGTAGACAGCCTTCAATTTTTTAAAAGTGGAGTAGACCCCGGATCCCAAAAGTTTGGCCACCCCTGCTCTATACGTTCACTTATCTTGAACAGTTGGACCAGTGTTAACCAGGACCTATACTTTCACAGTACATCCCCGAAAGGGTCACCATCCTTAATGAGTCATCCAGTAATTGTGTTGAGGACTAAAGCAAATCTCTCTTTTACCTGAAGCAGAAATTAAAGTAATGTAGTAGTCTCTGGGAGCTTCAATTACTAGGACTTTCTTTTCCACGGACATTTGTCTTCATTTATTATTTTATAGTTACAACAATATAAAGAATTTAAACCATTTCACAAAATGTAATGAAAAATTTATATATTATAAAATTTACAAATGTATAAAATAATAATAATAATAATAATAATAAAACTTAATACTTTTGTTTTTATTTTCATCATTTTCATTGCTTTCTGCTCGCAAAAAATTATGGGGAAAGCTTAAATGCAGTTTTAACTAAACAACTGCAAAAAAAAAAAAAAAAAAAAAAAAAAAAAACGTTGAACATTTAAAAGTTGACGAGCAAATTGGTAAAAAACTCGAAGCGTTCAATCAATTAGAAATGTAAAATAATTTTTAACCGTTGGAATGAATTAACAAGATATTTATAGGAATTGTAATATGCATGAAATAATTGCATATTTGATACCACGCATAAAAACATAGATGACAAATATCAAAATATACATAATCTGATTCATTAACAACAAAAATAATAACTAATAATTTATACAGGAACTTAAAATTTGAAAGCTATAATATTCTTTTTAACAATATACAAAGGAGAAGTACTCGCTTTTTTATATACGTATATCAATATTTTTATTTGTATTCACACAATTATTTATTTTCTCCCAAAGATTCAACTGTTAAACTTTAAATTTCAATTTAGTGTCTATATTTATATAAATCTTTATAGTACTTTGCAGGATTTATATGTGCTCCAAGACTATATATTGATTAAATATAATAAAAGCCGATTCACAGAGTTCAATAAAGAAAAATTTCTAATTCTATGAAACGGAGGCAAATATTTAAAGATTATATTCATTTTGAATACACAGATATAAAGTAAAACATTACATTTTTATGAAAAAATTATCTAATTGTGTAAATATAGAAAACTTGTTATGAAAAACCATCTTATAGAATCAAACCAATAAAAAAATTGCGCATATACCTCAATGTACATATCAGAACGAGCATTTATTTTAGTTAAAAGTCTGTCAATGACCTGCATATTAAAAAATTGTGTTTGTTAAAAAATTATTTTTCTATAAGAATGCGTTGTTAATATATTTTATTTAGCTTTTTATAATAATAGTAACATGAAAATTTCACTTTATATCTTCCCTCATAGTGGAAGCACAAAGCAATTTAAGGTCAATGGAGGCAAAATAATACACTTGGGAACTCATTGCTATTCAAAAAGCGCAGGACGAGTACATAAAACTTGAAGAAAGTGAAAAAACTCTCATATTTAGTGACTGTCTTCAAGCAATTCAAAGGAGTTCTATAGACTCATCATAGATATACACCAAACACTTCATAAGATTTCCCATTTGAAGAAACAGTGCATCGTGCAGTTGGATACCTGCGCATGTTGCTGAAAACGAGCATGGCTTCGCAAGACACAAACAGAGTTACTCGTGCCACTCTTAGTGATATCCATTCGGTTGCTAGGGCAAAACTAATTGATCGAAAAATAAAAATCAAGCTCCAAATTACAGAAATCAGTATCAATAGAGTCCTCACCAGTACATTGACAAGACTCAGGACAGGACACTTCAGGGGGACGAAGATTCAGAAAAATGGAAACGGACGTACTGTCACTGCAAAAATTGCCCAGACATAGAACTCACCCTCAAACACCTTTTGAACTTCCCCGTTAACGTGTCGCAATTGCAGCGACTAAGTGACAACCCACGGGCAGATTCATACAAAGAAAATTGTCTTCGCAGTTGTTGTTTATAAGACCTTCGGTCCTATTCGAATTTTTTCTTTATCCATGACACGAAACTAACCAACCAACCAATATGAAAATTATTCGTAAATATTCAAAACATCTACGTCAGATTTGATGATAAAAAAAGGTACAGTTTTTTTCATATTTTTACAAATGTATCGTCAAGTATTATGTCTTTATAACATGATTCGATTACGTAATAATGTAATCGAGTAAATATTATCAGAAATGTTTTTTTTTAAATAAGATCAGAATTTTTAATTAAAAAGAGTTGAACTAAAATTAAAAACTTATTGTAAAATATACTTAAATTTCTATTTCCAGATGAGATTTTTCGTATTCATTGTGGTATCTTCTAACTCGATAGATAGATACTACTTTTAAAGATCATTAGTATAACTATAGATAAAAAATTTATAGTGAAGCATTTTCCCCAATTGGTAAGAATTTATACCATAAGAATTACAACATGAAAAATTCAGATTTTATATCTTACACACAATATGCCTTTCTGTGAAATTATAAGTTAACAATTGATTCAAAAAAATAGTTTTGAAAATCTTCACGGTTTCTTAAATTCTTTTTCCATTATTACAAAATCAAAAGTTAATTTATCTGTATTAAATTGTCATCGTCGATTTTAGGGCAAATAGAAATTAAAATACGGCTCTAAATGTTATATATATATATTACTATTTATATATATATATTACTTAGCCTAGAGCCTAGCTAGACTAGTCTCGTCCAAAAGACCATTCAAAGGCAGGAAGTCATACATTATCGCTGGAAAAGAGGGCCTTCAACGATAAGTAAGTTACAATCTCCATTACGAAAGAAGAAACTCAAGATTTTACAATGCAATACGAAATCACTACGCCACCAGGCGAAGTGATACCGCTTCGCGCTTCCAAGGCACAGGCCTGATTTTCGGGTTGGGCAAGATCGACTCACCCGTTATTTCTTTCATTGGGTTGAGAAAAATGAGCACCAAGCATTTCTCAGAACACTGGGGAGTTTCGCATTGGGTTGGCCATACCGGCACAAATACTTCACACCTATAGGAGCTTCGGTTATGAAAACAGATGTAACCATTGTAGGCCTAGGCACAATGGAGACTGCCGCTGAATTCAGTTTAGAATATATTAATGCCTACTTTTTATGGTTATGCAATTCCTTAATCAACATAGCATGAATATAATTTTAGCTTTAAGATCATTTTTTTTATAAGAAATGCTGTTGGTTACATGTATGGCCCTTAAGTGTTATTATTATGCTTAAGTAATATTATTATGCTTATGTTTCAATACATATAATGATAACACTTACTGCACTTCAATTTTAACATCATAACCGTGTCCCAGCAACCAATTATGAAGATTATTTGTATTAAACACATGACAGTTGCAACTAAAACACATAATTCAGTTTGAAATTTTGATAGAAGTCAACTACCAGCACTTTTATAAAAAAAGGAGAAATTACTGCTTTTAATGGAGTCGGGTTAGAATTCATACTTTTTTAAATAAATCTCCATTTAATTTTAGTTTTTAAAGTGTTAAGTTCACAATAGATGTAAAAATAACTACGCAATTTCATGATTAACCCTTTTTTTCTTCCAGAAAAGCACCACAAAGTAGTAAAATTTTCTCTTATTTTTAACTTATTTTATGAAAGATTCTTTTTATCGCATGTTACCATTTGCTGTTAAAATAAATGGCCTAGAAATGATAAATATTTATCCCTTTTGAATATTGATATCTAGATAAATCCCTGCTGACAATGGTGGAAAACAAATATTCATTTTTGTTATCCATTAAGCCTACGCATGAATTATCTAAAATGGTAATTCTAGAAAACACTAGATAAGTCTATTTAAAAATGGTAAACATGCGATTTTATTTGAAAAGAGAATTTTTGTTGATAAAAAAAAAAATTCAAGGTCTGAAAAGTTAATAAGGAAAACATTTTTATCACAGAAGTAGATTTAAAATAAAAATGCAACCTATTTAACATTTAAAATTTCGTATATGTTAGTCGACACCTTGGATATTGTTATCATATAGTGTTTACAAATAATCTTTTGAGCTTAAACAATTTATTACTTTTTTAACATTGCGTATGTCATTTATTACACTTTCCAGACTATAATCTGAAAATCGATGTAAATTAGCACTGTTTCTATAATTTAAAAATTGCATTATTTATTGTGCTAGATAATAAAATAAGTGGAGCTACTTATAAAAAATTTCCTAACTGGAGAAATTGAGTATGGAAGCATATAGAACGGCCAGCCTAATTTGATGAATTTGGAAACATTTCTTTGGTGCCCTTTTATTACAGTCCGGTTCTATATTAGGAAAAATATGTTTCATTTTTTTTGTCTAAGAGCTCAGGGGATTTGATTACTTCAAATTTGGAAGCCTCGAAGATTTCGCAAAGATAGATTTAGTCGGATTTGACTATTGAGCAGAGATAAATGTTTGCAAAGTGAACTTTTTTTTATCACTTCTCTTTTTCCGGTTCCCACTTTTGCACTTTCTGATGCACAAGAATGATTGCCTGTACCCCGGGCTGGGATCCCAACTTCGTGATCCAGCCCAGGAGTTGTGCTCTACCAGTTAAATGAAAACAGCTGTATGAGAGTCTTCGTAATTTAGAAGCAGGGACTAAGTAGTAAACAACCGAATATTTGTACTGATACTACAAGAGGTTTCATTTCACTTGGAAGACATTGCGATCATGACATATTTAATTTATCCAGGCAGCTTTCAGTGAACATGAGGATTCTTCGATTAAGCCGGGAGTCCAACTCACTACTTTCCGTTAACGAGAAATAACCAACCAGACCACAGCGGCCTCTCTGCACATTCTGTTGCTGTTCATACTTAACTGTACTGTACCTAGCCCTGATTTGAGCTTTACCAGTCTGATAAAAACAGCCGGCTGGGAATCTTCATAATTTAGAAGCAAGCAGACGAATACCTGACACCCCCAGAGGTATCATTTCACTCGGAGGACATTGCAACCACGACATATCTGTGCCACAGCCGTCTTTAGTCAGCAAGATATATCTTCAATTAATTTGGGATTCGAATTCACTACTTTCTGATTATGAGAATGCTTGCGAAGCACCGTATACTCTTGAACAAAATATAGTTTTTTTTTTTTTTTTTTTTTTTTTTTTACAAAATAATAATCTTTATACTGCAAAGCCCATGTTAAAAAATGAAACTTATACTTGTTTCTTATGTTTTTTCTCAGAGTTTTTTTATGTGCTAACTTTTAGTAATTGCTAAGTTCGCATCTACTTCCAAAATTTTGAGATCGTTGGATTAAACAAGTTTATATATATATATATATATATATATATATATATATATATATATAACGTGTGTGCGTGTACTACCTTTATTTAGTATAAGTTAATTAGAAGCACGGGCCAAAAAGTATCCCCAAATTACTTACAGAAGTATTATTTTACTTGAAGAACATTGCAACTCTGATGTACCCCAGCCCCCTTAAGGTTTAAATTTAATCCCGTTTTTTAAAAATTAAAATGAAAAATTCAAAAATAAATGGCTATACTATGCATTGTGCAAATTTTTATCGTGTGTGTGTGGGGCGATATTTTTTTCTTCTGTACTACACACAATTTTAATATTTCGTTTACTAAACAAAAATAACGGCAATCTGGGAAATTTTTAATAAAAAGTTTTGAATTTTGATTTAATAGTATAAATTTATAATTAAGAAAATTGATAATTTTTTTTAAATTTATAAATAATATGCATATAAAAATCTTTTTCCAGAAACACGTTAATTGATTTAATCTGTTTTTAAAAATTGTAACTTAATATAAACTGGAATTTCGAAACTATTTTTTTGTGTCACTTAGAATTTTAATCATATTTAAAAATATAAAATAAAATATATACATAATAATATAAATAAAATAAATATATAAACACACCAATATTTTATTGATATGTCTGTGAAATAATAAATTTTTACTGTAAAATAAAATAAGTACACTAACAGTTCACAGAGGACAGTAATTTTCAATATAAGAGTTATATTGTCCACATCAAGTAGCTTTAGTGCATAAAGTTATAAAGGGAAATACTTTAATTTTCGCTTTTGCACTAGCCTACTTTTCTGTACCTAGTTCTAAGTTGGGCTCTACAAATTTAATGGAAGCAGCCGGTCTGAAGTCTACATAATTTAGAAACAGGGACTAGGGAGAAGAACCCTGAATACTTGACTTGCGCCTCCAGAGATATCAGTTCGCTTTGAAGACATTGAGACGATGACATATGTAACGTGTCCCAATCGCCTTTAGCGAACACGACGGATCTTTGGTGAAGCTGGTATTTAAACCTACTACCTTCTCCGATAGCGAGAAAGATGCCCTAACCAATCAGGCATCTGCACTTTCTGTAGCTAGTCTTGAACCAGCGATTGTCTTCAGTTTTGTTCCCTCTAGAATCGGTTTTTACAAGTCCTGCGCCAGAGTACTTCATTTCGTTTGAAGGGGAATAAAGAATAGAATCTTACATAGGAATATAACATAGGAAGTATAAAATTGAATTCTAGTTAGGGTAAAAATGGTCTATTTAGTTCATTTATGGAAAGAAGCTATTTTTACCAGCAATTAATTTTTCTTTCCATTTGCATTTATTAGGAACCATGTTTATATTTTTTGCTGTTTTAAATAAAATTACACCAGAAAGCGCTTACTCTTTTACGAATCGTTAATCTACAAATACAATAGTTTTACGATCTGGTCTTTAACATGCTTCCTTAGATCCAAAAATAATTTCGTTTCTATTTTATGTTTTGAAAGTTCATTTTTCTGCATCCTTTGTTTGCTTTCATTTTTTATCGGCGGAATTTTTATTTTATAGTACCGACGTTTTTACTAGAGAACTGTTTTTAATCTCGAATGGTGGGTAATGAACTACTCAGTTGATATTGGAAATTCGGGTTTTTAGAAGTAATTTGTTTGGAGTTTCATTAACCTAATCTTTACGGAAAAAGGAAAATATTCCTTTTTCGGTATGAGAGTTATATTATGGGATAAGTTCATTATATTTTTCGAGTATTTTCTGTTATTGTGTTACTGATATTTTCTTAAATGTTTAATAAATAGGAGTGCCGCCTACTCTGTCTAGTGGTTAGCATGCCTGACTGCGGATAGGGAGGTCTGGGTTCGAATCACGGTTCGGGCATGGATGCGCTTTCTCTCTCTCTCTATCCTGTCTTTGTCCTTTCTTTGTATGAATGGTTGCCTACCCTATAAACGGGTACCGATGGCATGTGTGTTCAGAGGTCAAGTCAGTCTTCTGCCCTTGTGGTTCCTCTCCAAAAAAGAAGCTGCATACTACCCTATGCCAGATCTTCTGGACCTGGTGTAGGCTTTCCTGCACCAAGGGATAAGCAACAGCATAAATAGGAGTTAAATCTAAAATATTCAATTAATATTTCATTCATAAAATATTATGAGCTCGCCTATGGCTTATTGATTAGTATTACTGACTCCTAGTCTGTGAGTCCCAGGTTGGAATCCCGACTTGGGGATTGACGTTTCCTTTTTCTCTCTATGTTTCTTTGTCCTTTCTTCTAAGATGATGGATGAATGGGACGCATCCTATAAACGAGTTTGTGGTGGACGTTTTTAATGCTACTCGCCATGATTTGGTTGACATGTGCCCACCATTGGTAAATGAGTAGCAGTTTCCGGTTTTGTTATGGCGAAGGGTTAATCACTCAGTGCCCACCTTTAGAATATATATATATATATATATATATATATATATATATATATATACAAGTTTATCTATATGATTAACAAAGTGATGTACTTCTTTAGAATTTTCTTCTGTATCATAACTAACTATACAACATGAATCACAATCCCGATTTCAAACTTTTATTTTTGCGAGGAAAGCCGATTAAAGACATGATATAATCTTGTTACATTTAACAAAGTAACGAGATTTAATCATAATTTGATCGTCAAAATTGTGGGGGAAAAAATAAAAGTATAACAATGTAGAATCATTACGTAAATCTAAAAATAGACGTTTGATTCAGTGACGAATAATATCTTTCTTATTTTTTCTTGCGTAAGATTATCCGGTTAGACAGATAAACAAATAAGTTTTTTTTTTCTGCTCTTTGTTAGACATCAAATGATGCTGAATGATTGATAATGACGGTAGACCTCCATTTGTGTTCTCGTTAACTTTTTTTTAACAGATGTTTCAATACACGGTTCATTTGTCGGAATAGATGATTTAATTTAACGTTTCACATTTCTCATAATAATTGGTTTTTTTATTTACCTCTGAAATAATTCATTGTTTTTAGAAAACAAAAGAGAGAAATTGCTGTAACAGAAAATTTTATTGAGTAGGAGGAAAATTCTAGCATTTTCTCGAAAGGAAAATCAGATAGTCTTTCCGTACTGACTTGGAGAATGTTAGTGACAAAATAGCAATCGAATGATTAGCGTTCTGGGTTTCCTTCAATAGATCTTTGTTCGAATCCCACCCAAGGACTTTTTTGTCTTGTACATTAATAGTTGGGGACAAAGGCACCTTTGCTATTAGATTACTATTTATTAAGCATTTTGTATCAGTCTAGTTCAATCCGGACATTTGAGGTGTCTGACAGAGAATACAGTTCCTTGTCATGTCTGAAGAGTTTATTTCTCCCTCGTTCACATGTCGCAGCACTACAAGCCAGAAATGAATCTACAAGCAGATGTGCCACCCCAAGAGGTATTCATTTGGATTGGGAACTTAAGGGAATTTGAGACCTTGGCAAATTTAACACGTCCCAGTCACCATTAGTGAACACGGTTGTCTTTAGCTAGTCCCAGGACTTCCTTTGGGTCGCGAGAAGAACGCTTTCTCCACTGAGATACCACGGCTCAGTTGTTATCATAACCTCAACTTCGGCAATGGCGGGTGGTTGGTTAAGGAGTCATTCCCGTGAATGAAAGGCATAAAGTTCGAACCTTAACTTCACCGAAACTAACTAAACTGAGCCCAATGTCAGGATTCTCTTTTTTGACAAGAAGCCCTTTTATAATTTTCTTTAGATATTTGGTTTGAAGCATATTACACGATTAAATACAAGTTTTTGGTTAATTGAGACTAATATTTTTGACAACAATAATGTTTGGAGTAGAGGTATTTTTTTAGGATAATTATAAATGAAATTATTGGTGAATTAGTTTTTCTATCACATACTTGGAACAGATGAAAAGGAGATAAAATTTGAATATGTCATGAAGCAGACACATCGCATTTCCTTTCTAAAATTATTATGATTTCATTAGTATCTTATGAATTTTAAAGGTTTTTAGTGACTTAATTGTCTACTTAGCTGAATTTATCAAACGATATCTCAACGTAAGACTCAGCTCGTAATGCTTAAATAATTGCGTAGTTTTGGAGAAGAAACTTTATAATTATTTATAAACTTGAAAAAAGATGTAAGTCAAATATGCAAAATTATTATGACAATAATTATTCAAATTACTTTAAATTACTGGAAGTTTGAAAAATGAAAAAATTCTTAGTGTTGTCAAAATTTGCTTTTTTATCTCTTAAAAATAATTCTCTTTCCAAAAAACACAAATATTATATAATCCTTAACAAAGATTATCCTCAACATCATGAAAGAGCGAATTGAAATCTAGATTCTTTTACTCGATCAGTGATTCAAAGCATCAAATCTATCAAAGCTTTTATCTGTATGATTCGATTAACCATAAATTGTTAAGTGTTCTCTTGATAAAGCTACGGTGGTTCGGAAGCGTTCTCATTATCCTGAATTAACTGAAGATCTATTGTGCTATCTAAAGATGGTTGTGACATACTATCGTCGCAATGTCCTTCGAGTGAAATGATACCTCAGGGGTTGGCAGGTTAAGTAACGGGGATCCTGTTTCTAAATTATGATGACATCCAACTTTTAACTGATTGAGCCCAGCTCTCCCAGGGAAGTATGCTAATGCAAAAACACTTGAATGATAGAGCCTTCCTTGATCTAATAAGGAAATATCCTTAGGCTAATCCAATAATGAAATTTTTGAAATTTTATTTGGTTTCATTTTTTATGCTTGACAATATGTTATGTTTGACCAACGTCTAAGCACTCTATGGCCCTTAAGGCAACTGATAGGACATTATCTTTACTTTTAAATAAATTTCAACGTTTGTAAATTACTTTTAATTTAGTCCTATTTATGTTATTCAACAGATGACTTTAACCTTCTCCATGCATATTAAACAGAATTTAAATGATGTTGGTACGGACTCAAATTTGAAAGTAACTTGTTCTCCTAGGATATGTTGAGAAATAAATTTTTGTTATGTTTGTTTTTGCATCGTGTAACGAAACAAATAATAAGTCAGGTTAAAAGGATGTGGGTAAAGGATTAAATTCTTAATTGGATTTGACACCACTTCTATAAGCCTTTTGTACCAAGCTTCCAATCCAAAATCCATCTAGGTGGCTTCTCGCTTTGCTTATGAAATCAGATAGACCTCTTATGGGTCTTAAGCGTAATTCTTTAGTACCAAGAGTACCTAAAGTTGTCTATCGAGAAAGGGTATTCCATTTATGTACAACATATGACGCTCTCACATCTTTTTCTATATGCAGGATCTTGTTGAAAAAGTCCCATCGTATGAAGTTGTTTTCTGAAATAACTATGCCAAGTGATAAATTTGACGACTATTTGTACCTTCTGTCTTGGACATCTAAGAATTTTCGTAGAAGTTTTATCAATAGTTGTTGCTGTTGTTACATATGACACTTGGCGTACCAAGCCTACCCTTCAACGAAGACAGAAAGAGCGTCTTCCATTTTTGAACTGAGCACCTGAGGTAGAAGTAAGACTTTGGGTCATAGGTGGCAGCACCATCTGGGTCTTCCAATTTAGAGACAGGAAGCCAGGGATGACCTAAGGTCTGGCTCCTACCACCACCAGAAATATTAATTTGGAATAGGAATATGGACATATCGATCACGATATCTTTTATGTGCGCCAGTCGCCATTAGTGAACACGACGGATCTTCGGATAAGCAGGGATTCGAACCCACCACTTTTTTGATAATGAGAACTACGCCCTAACCAACTAGAGCACTGAGGCTTTTTATCAATAGTAATCTTAGTATGTCTCTATACTAATGATTCAAGCCAAGCTTTATTCAACTTCTGTTTCTTCAGTTTAGGAATAGCTGCTTTCTCAGCTTTTACATTGATGAAAGGCTTTGCACCTATTTTATCAGAAAACATTTTCTATTTTGCAAGCTCACCAATGTTTTCATTACCTTTCTACATCAACGTTCTCTAGCAAACAGATAACTTGCTCTTAGAAACCAATTCATTATAATGTTCCTACGTTCCAAAACAGTTTTAGAATTAATTTGGAATTTGCTAATAGCCAATAAGTGTTCTTTCCTATCACTAAAAATAAGAATCCGTTTACCCTGGTAGCCTAATTTAAATTTACCAAGAGACAGTTAAGGCCTGTTTACACGCTCCGAGTTTCTCGTCTGGTCTTTCTCGGAACCCGTTGCCATTTCGAGTGTGTAAACATGTTCTCGGTGTTTGATTTCCGATCTCGGAAAGAAGTAAAACATTTTCTACTTTTCCATCTGAGATTTTCGTCCACAACCAATCAGCTTTATGGAAGAGTGACGTCATCAAAAGACACAAAAAACAGCAATCAATGAAAATCCAAAAGGAAACTACTATAAAAGTTAAATTATCGATTCCGAGAAATCTTAACATATAAACACCACTCTTGGATGAATTATCCGAGAAACTGATTGCTCGGTCTCGATGGCGTCATATTGCTTACTTTGACGAGAAACTCGGAGCGTATAAACAGATCTTTACAGAAAGGTGAATGAAGTTATAGTTAAAAATGAATAATTTGGGTTGAATATTACGATGGTATTGGAATAAAAGATGGAAATAAAAAACTAAAATAGTAATAAGAAGTTATAGAAATATAAGAAAATTAATGAAGACGATCACATTAAAAAATTAATTGTAATCATTTAAATTCTAGAGAACCCTGTAAAAGAGGGAAAAAAGAATAAATAAGCAAGAATTAAATTGTAAATAAATAAATCAAAAATACATTACTTTTAAAATAATTATATATATACATTGATAAATGTGATTCAATAAAAGAGTTTTTTAATTTCATGGTGATTAGTTTGCGAGTTAATGCATTGAAAAATTTTATGCGCATATTGGTGAAAGAATTGTTAGATAAATTAAACTGAAAATTTATACAAATATTATATTTATTATTTACAAAATAAAAAATAAATAATACACATGAAACATAAGGCAATATATACAGATGCTTTTCCATATCACTTTAATTAAAGCTATTCGGTCAGTTGTTGCACCAGTTTCGTTATGAGATCTTCGTGTTTGAGGTAAAACTCAATGGCTATCTCGTTACTTATAAGATCCGATGTGCCACCCAGCCACGGCGGAAGCATGCTTGTCGGGATGATGTCGTGAAGAGCATCGAAATCGCCACCGTGAGTGTAAACCTGAAATGAAAATTTCATATACATACATTCTTAGTGCAGAAAATAAAATGATACGCGTTTTTGTACATTTTATTTTGGGAAAAATTTTCACTGAGAAGTTAGTATTGATGAGAAGCTAAAGAAACAACCTATAAATTAAAAAAGTATCCAAGCTTTTAATTTTGTTACATTAGAACAAGTCCATATACCTAGCCAAGATTTGGGCTCTATGTGGAAGTAGCCGTGAGGGAGTGTTGGCAATTTAGAGAAGCAGGAATCAAATAGGAGATTCCACAACGCTTGATCTGCCACCCCAGAGGTATCATTTCACTTGGAAGACATTGCGACCACAACTTAATTAATGTGCCTCATCCCCCTTTAGTTAACTTAACAGTTAAGGTGACGTTACCTTTAAGGACCTCTCCAACTTTCGATGATGAAAACTATTCCCTAACCAATGAGATCAACACGCCCTCTTCCCTATGTAATGTGTTTATCGGAAATCGACAAGCAACATCTCTCTGTCTCTCTCTGTTCCCCAGTTGGAATCGAAATTATGAACCTCTAATATAAAGTGAGCAGTCTAGCCATTCTGCTATGTGAGCCAAATATATTCCTGTCTTAAGTTTCTAAGTATGACCGCGGTTGCTAGTTGGTTAGGGCTTCAGTGTCGCAATCGCTAGGTTGTGGTGTTGATTCCTCACCGACTAAAGACCATCGTGTTCTCTAATGGTGACTGGGGCACCTAAAATATGTCGTGGTCGCAATGTTCTCCATGAATTCCAAATTAATACTTCTGGGGGTTGTCCGAGAACGTCTATTATCTATAGATCTTCTTTAGCTTTAATCACTAAATTGGAAGACCCAAATGGTGTTGCCATATATGACCCAAATCATACCAAGACATACATACCTCGTAGAGGATTCTCTGTTCAAAAAACGAAAGACGCTCATTCATTTGCTCTGTCTCTGGCAGGCGGGTTCGCCAAGTGTCATAAGTAACAACAAGTGAATTAAATTCATCGGAAACCTGAATGCTTTGGGTTTTAGTTCAACAGGTCGATTATCATTTTGGGAGTTGAAATATTTAGAGATTCTGAAACCACTTTTAACTGTAAGACCCATTTAAATCAGCGTTCAAAATGCGACCATAAAGTAATAAATAAGGAGAATTATCAAATATTCATAGTCTAAAAACAGAATAAATTTTGATTTTTAAAATGTTTTGGCGCTTAAAATCTTTTTTTACTTTTATATGGTTTCTCTGACTTTTGCTTCAAAATCATTCACGTCACTTACAGCAACCTGATATGATTTACAATCGATTTAATTCTTAAGCGATTTATATAGGTGAAATGGAAGATATTCAATAAATGTGAAGATGCAGGTCGTGAAAAAGAAATGAGGAAAAAGTGTTGAGTTGTGATAAAATACATTGGATCAAATTTTGCAAATCCCCTAATTGATGTGAGCAGTTGATGTATATGTATACATTTTCAATAAAACCACTTCCAGCTTATTTGTTAATTTTTGCATGACTGAATGTTGAATTAAATAATAGTGGTTTTCGAGTTTTTATTTTTCAATTGAATATTTGAGCTATCACGGATATTTTCAGAATAGATGAAGAAAAAGTATTCCATTATTATTATTATTTTTTTTTTTGGTTGAAAACTTCAATGATCGATATCTCATAAACAATCGATTAATCAGTTTCAGATTTATGCTCATTGAAAAGGTGACATTTCGCACTAAAAAAGTCTTTTGCTCTTTTTTGTTTGGTACATTTATTTGTGAGTTAAAGAGTATTGAAAGTGGAATTTAACAAAGAGAAAACTTTGGAGCATTTTACGATTTTTATTTGATAAAGGTGAAAATGTACAAGCTAGAAGATTGAAATTATGAATTTTGTTTATGGTCTCGATACTGTAAGATCCAGTTACACGCAATTTTGATATCGTTGATTCAGTTCAGTTATTTTTCATGTTAAAGTTGCACCTCGGACAGGTGCATCGTCGTCAACAGAATATGAAAAATTATCAAAGCTGACCTCTTTTTATCAGCAGCAGCATCGCCCAGAATCTATTGATTGATCTTAAAACAGTTTTAAACATTTTATACTAAGCGAATCCGAAACAAGTTACATAAAGTTCATGCAAAAATAATGGATTTCTTTTTCCTAAACTTAATATTTTTTTAAGTGAAATACGTGTAAATTTCAATGTACAAAAATACAAAAATAAAAAATGACATACTCTTTCTCTTATTTTTCTTGTTATCAAATATTTAGCCACATTTATTAAAGTGCGGAAGACGACTGGTTCATTTACCAAGTGAATTCCTGCTATACGAATTGGCGTACAATCCTGTAAATTTACAATAAAATAATAATTAACCACAAATTAACTCAAAATATTTCGAATACCTTACTATATTATAATTATTTTCAATAATATTATAAATAATAATACAGTTCAAGTTCATTGTAAACGCATCAGAATATTCCTATTATGTCCCATTACTCGCGATATTCAGAAAACTTACAGTATGTAAAAATTGTAATCATTTATATAAAAAAGGTTTACTTTTTAAAACTTAAAAAAAAAAGGAATGTAGAAAGGGAAAACTCGATACCATACTTAATTTTTCTTTGATTCTATCAATTAAAGAGCCATTTCTTCTTTTTTCTAATCCCCTGATCTGGATGAGATCAGGTCCATGATCGCCCTCAAGGACCGCGCAGAAGGTCACTCAGAGAGAGCCAATACATTTCAATAAATGTTCGGGACTGGCTTCATCAGTATTGCACTTTGTGCATCCTGGAAAACCTTAGAATCCTGAGACAAGGATGTCTGGTCATGCCTTTCATCGCCGAAGCACCTCTAGGGCCACAGTACCAAGGATCAGACGGCGGTATTTTCCAAGATGAATTGACTAGTGCCCTACTCCTAGAGTAAATTTCCCGGAAAGTCAAAGGCACAGTAAGACATTGAGGCAGAGATGATCCATTTTTAGCCAGCTCGTCGGCGACATCGTTATATTTAAGGATAACATCTGATGGTATCCATTGGAAATGTATAATGGAGGACTGTGAAAATGCTTTATGTTTTTTTGAAAACAAGAATGCCCCTTTGGTCCACAATAATCCTCGAATCTTCAAAGTACTGAATTACGCTACAACTATCGATAAGTAATAAAATCTCAAAGGGTAGATTGTATATTAACATTATTTTCAATAACATTATAAATAACACTACAATTGAAGCTCACTGTAAATGCATCAGAATATTCATATTATTTTCCACTAGCTGTACCCGCCCGGCATTGCCCGTGCATTTAGAAAATGCAGATAAGTGAATAGCGCAGGAATAGTAGTGTAGGACATGTAGACTGTCTCTCTCTCCCCCTCCCCACACACAACATTCCCCGTCGATAAAAAGGAACAATATATCCTAAATATTTTAAACGGAAAATTTTCCAAAAGATGGTCGCCAGAATTGTTTCTCAAAAGGAGCTGGTACAACCCCGGAATCAACTAACGGCGAGCAGCGATCTCGAAAAGAAGTTTTATAAATAATTTTTTTAAAATTTTTCTAATTCAAAAATCGAAAATCGGGCTTCGAGGTCTGGTGGCCAGCCCCCTTGTGCTTCCGTGTAAAAAATTCCAGGTCCCTGCGTGCGATAGATTTGGCTGGAGAGCTCGGTCAGACAAACGGACAGACACATTACACTTGCTTTTATTATTATAGATAAATTAAAATTAGATGTAAGTTTGATTTCCTAACGATTTCTTATTAAAAAGTTTAAGTGTATCTAATAAATTCATCAAAGTTTTTATTTGCTTTCAAGAATTTGAGAAAACTTGAATGATAAATAAACTACTATTCGTTTGTGCTAAAATGAATAATAATTAGAATTTCCTGAAGAATGTATTGAGTCAATAATATAGTATGAAAATGGGTACTTCTTCATTTCACCGGTGCAAGTTATAAAGTCGCCAAATGGCATTACTATGCGTAATAAAAAATCACAAAATTTCTGCTTTTTCCATCATTAACTTTCTGTTTTTTCCAAACATTTTAAATTAAAAAAAATATTTTTACAAAATAAAATTTTCAATTAACATTAAATGAATTAAATTAATGGTACAATCCTAGGAGACAGGATTCAATTTGTCACCAAAGGTCCCATACCTTTGGTGACAAACGGGAAAAAAAAGCGTCCAGGCAGAACGAAATGGCAAAATAAGAATTCTAGAAATCGTTACGTTTATCGTATCTAGTGTATCAAAGTAGGATTACCAAGAATGACAAAATTTATAACCAACTAAAATTATTCATCCCAAGGACCTAAAGCACATTTTAACCTAAGATTCAAAACACTGATGACAATTATTCGACATAATGCAAATGAATATCTAGATCTGTTATAGAAAAAGTCCTTAATAGGTGAAAATGCGCTTTAGGTCCCCTACTTGGCGCGTTTTCAAAATCGCCGATGCCATGGCGAAAATTCTACGGCTATTTCAAAGTGAAACTTAATTAGCGACCAATGAAAAGACTAAAACAAAAGGATAATTAATGAGCATGAGTGAAAAAGCGCATCAAATTCGCGAGTTGGTGAAGTAGGGGAACTAAAGTGCAATTTAACCAACAAAAGAATATGGAATTAATTTTATAATACACACATACACAATCAGCCAGTTTAACAATATAAAATTCCAAACACGAAAAACAAAAAGCATCATACTTATAACTTAAAAGGGATAAAAAGAAATTATTGGCTGTATCCCAGTGTACGGTACGCTATTTTTATACAATTAATATAATTATAGAATATACAATTAATATCATTATATAATATAAAATTATATTATTTTATACAAATAATATAATTTTATACATTATTATATACAATTAATTATAATTGTATATATGATTACCGTTGTATATATGCGTACCGTATAAGGAGCGTACCGTTCACTGGGAATTAACCGAAATTATTAAAGGCGGAAAAAATTATAAGGGTAAGTAAAGTCCAAATTTTAAAATGCAAAATTAAGATTTCATCTTGATTATTATAAGTTATTCTCTGAAACATAAATAATAACATTTTATCACTCACTCATAATTTTGGCTTCATTTTTTTTTTTTTATTCTTCCATAAAAGCTGATCCTCTACTTTGTAGGTGGAGTTTTTTCTTCCCCAGGTTTCTTTTCTCCTGGTTTTCCTCCTTTATCATCAGGCTGTCCGGGTTTTTTCTCACCAGGTTTTTCTTCAGGCTTTTTAGGATCCATTTCTTCTCCCACGGGAATTAAATACTCAAATGAAAATATGTGATGAATTTTTTGCTTTAAGTAAACTATGCAGTAACGCAGCTTATCAAATCAAAATTAGAATGTGAAATTCTGCAAATTGTCTCACTTCACTCGCGTATCATATCCACGTAGCACCTTCTCACGTGGATGTTCAAACCAGCCTTTACAGTTTTAAATAACTGTAACAATTTTTACTTCTGGAAACGTCTAGAAATTTCTGTAAAGTTTGGAATAGAGGGCGCTAGTTTCTCAGTTAATAGGAAAATGGTTCCTATCATAACTTACCGCTGTTGTACTTCTTACATGTTTATATTATTGCAGACTAATACAATAATATTCCATGTTTCAAAATTGATGTCGGATTTAATATTGATAGCAATCAAAACATTAATTTATATTCAATGAAACTTACTACATTATAGATCAACTTCGATTCAAATTAAAGTTATTTCATATTGTCAGTGCGAATGATGAAAACTTTCCGAATTTCAGTAAAAGAAATCATTATAATCATAGAGGTTGCCTTTGACTAAATTTTTAGTCAAAAAGGGAATAGTTATCCGAATTCAGCGACATTAAATGAATGAAACTTTTATTTCTTTTTTTCCAGTTAATAACAATCATGTAAAAATAGGGGAAATGGCGGCATTTTTAAACAACCAAGCTAACAACATTCAAATTAGGAATATACTTTATGGTGCCTCTTTGATTCTCGCAAAGTTGTAATCGCGATTGATCGCCAAGCCGGGCAAACCCCAATCATATTCCGATAGCAACAGGGGAATTCATTGTCTGTGCCAACAAAAATCGCCAATAAAAACGATAACCAAACAAAAATCGCCATGTTTGCCAAGGGGCCACCTTAAAGTATAGTTTTACCATAATTTGACATTGGTAACGAACAAATTTCAAATGGACAGACAGACAGACACATTACACTTGCTTTTATTATCTATCTATAACCCCGGAATCAGCTATCGGCGAGCAGCGATCTCGAGAAGAAGTTTTTTAAATAATAATAATTTTTTTAAAATTTTTCTAATTCAAAATTCGAAAATCGGGCTTCGAGGTCTGGTGGCCAGCCCCCTTGTGCTTCCGTGTAAAAAATTCCAGGTCCCTGCGTGCGATAGATTTGGCTGGAGAGCTCGGTCAGACGGACAGACACATTACACTTGCTTTTATTAATATAGATTACTGGTAATATTTAGAGAACTTGCAGATAAGTGAAAATCGTAATCCCCTATAAAAAGAACTATACTTTTTAAAATTCGCAAAAGAAAGAAAGTATATTCTCAAAAAATTTCTAGGAATGTGGAAAGGGAAAACTCGATAAAATAGTTCTTCTTTGACTCCATCAGTTAAGGGTCTAGATAACATTTCTAAAAGAAGAAAAAGAAACTCCTTTCTTAACGCCAAAAGAGTTCTGGAAGGGAATATTTTTTTTAAAAATTCATTATATCGTGAGTAAGCAATTTTATAAGGGAGTTCAGCCTTAGTTATGGTTTAAATTAATACAAAAACCAAATTTTTGATTTATTCATATTTCTCATGAAATATAGTTTATTTTAAGTTCGCCTGAGGCTGATACCCTAGTGCAGTGGTTCACCAACTTTTTTCGACTGCGACCCCTTTTGTATAGAGAAAATTTTTGGCGACCCCTAGAGATAAATGTTCACAAATACGATACATATTTCGCGCATTTCTTTCGTTTCATCGAAAAAAAAAAAACATCATCATATTTGACTCATATTAATTTTATTTATAATTTTAAGAAAATACTTTTTGTATAACACAAAAATCAGTAATTTGCCCTTTAATGTAATGTATGTGGCTGAAGTTTTCAATTATCTCATCGATATTTGGATGTATGTTGCTAACTGCAATTCACATATCATCTTCAAGGTATAAAAGGATCGGTATTTAGTTTTTATTGAAACTAGTTTATTAAATCCAGTTTCACATAAATACACTACTGGCCATTAAAATTGCTACACCAGGAAGAAATGTAGATAACAAAATGATATTTATTGGACAAATATATTATACTAGAAATAACAAGTGATTAAATTTTCAAAAAATTTGGCTGGATAGATCCTGAGAAATCAGTACCCAGAACAACCACCTCTGGCAGTAATAACAGTAGTTATACGCCTGGGCATTGAGTCAACCAGAGATTGGATTGCATGTACAGGTACAGATGCCCATGCAGCTTCAACACGATGCCACAGTTCATCAACCGTAGTGACTGGCGTTTGGTGACGAGCCAGTCGCTCGACAACCATTGACCAGACGTTTTCTATTGGTGAAAGATCTGGAAGTGAAAGATCTGTTTTCTATTGGTGAAAGATCTAAAGATGAAAGATCCAGGGCAACAGCTGAACATGTTCCGTATCAAGGAAGGTCCGTACAATACCGGCAACATGCGGTCGGGCATTATCCCGCTGAAACGTAGGGTTTCGCAGGGCTCGAACAAAGGGTAGAGCCACGAGTCGTAACACACCAGAAATGTCACGCGCACTGTTCAAAGCACCGTCAATGCGAACAAGAGGTGACCGAGACGTGTATCCAAAGGCACCCCAAACCAACACAGATGCCACCATCATGATGCTGTACACAGTACCTGGATTCATCTGAAAAGATGACGTCTCGCCATTCGTGCGCCCAGGTTCGTCGTTTTTCACACCATTGAAGGCGCTCTTGTCGACGCAGCATCAAGGGAAGCCGTAGCCATGGTCTCCGAGCTGAGAGTTCATGCTGCTGCAAACGTCGCCGAACTGTTCGTGCAGACACTTGTTGTCTTCCAAACGAACCCGTTTCTTGACTCACATCTCGTGACGTGGTTGCACGATCCCTTACGGCCATGCGGATAATATGCCTGTCTTCTCGGCTGCTAGTGATAGGTGGCCGTTGAGATCCCGCATGGCGTTCCGTATTACCGTCCTGAACCCATCGATTCCATATTCTTCTAACAGTCATTGGATCTCAACCGACGCGAGCAGCAATACTGCGATAAGATAAACCGCAATCGCGGTACGCTACAATTCGACCTTTATCAAAGTGAGAAACGTGCTGGTACGCATTTCTCCTTCTTACACGAGGCATCGCAACAACTTTTCACCAGGCAACAACGTTCAAATGCAGTTTGTGTATGAGGAACCGGCTGAACAATTTCCTCATTTAAACACAATGTAGGTTTCGCTACTGGCGCCTGCTTTGTCTGAATGAGCTGAAAAGCTAATCATTTGCATATCACAGCACCTTCTTTTTTTCGTATAAATTTCCGTCTGTAGCATGTCGCCTTCTTGGTGTAGCAATTTTAATGGCCAGTAGAGTACGTTGATGCAAACTGTATTTACACTCTGATGGCTTTTTTGTATAAAATGGGATATTTTGTTTTTCCATGGATAGCCAAAATATTTGGAAAGGCTGAGTCTTAAATTGATTTCGAAGAGTATAATCACTAATTCTATCTGTCAATTGCTCTTTCTCACTAATTTGAAGAGTTGAACTCCATACGTCAAAGGAAAATCTTCAAATCTTCTCAAAAAATTTTCCTTTAACTTTTCAATGTGATTGGAAATGATGCTTTTAAATGTAAATATATTATTTTCCTTGGTAAAATCATTAAAGCAAGGGAACATGTCGGTGTTGTTTTTATTCAGTTCAGTTTGTCAGAAGAGACCAAACTTATTCTTAAAAGTTTGAATTTTACTGGCTGTAGTTATGATAGTTGAATTGTCACCCTGCAAGCTCAAATTTACGTCATTAAGTTTTTCGAAAATATCAACTAAATAGCTCAGGTTCTGTAGCCAAACTTCATTGATATAATAACTTGCCAATCTATGTTTCTTTTCAATTAAAAACATGTACACATGACATTGTAAACATGTACATGTACAAGCATGACATTTCTCAAATCAAATATCCGTTGTAGTATTTTCCCACGTGAAAGCCATCTGATTTCGGTGTGTAACAATAATCTCTCATACGTTGAGCCCATCTCATTGCAAATTATTGAAAAGAGACAGCTGTTGTGGCTGTGGTATTTAATAGAACTAACAGCGTCTTGTAATATGTTGTGAAACTCTTCATCTATATCATTTGCAACAAAAGCTTGCCGATGAATCATACAGTGATTAAATACCATATGAAGCACCACCTCCCGAATTATGCCTCTGAGCCCTTTATTGCAACCTGTTAATACAGCAGCACCATTAGTACAAACCGCAACACAGTTTGCCCAAGTAAGGAACTTTGTTTCAAAATATTCATTTATTACTTCGAATATTTTTTCTCCAGTTGTTTTTCCTTCCAAACTTTTGCAACATAAAAACGTTTCTTATATCTTCATTAAAAATGAACCTAACGTAAAATATTTAGTTGTGACATTTTAGTAATATCGGTAGTCTCGTCCATTTTTAAAGTAAATACAGATGAATTTTGTATGCGTTTTATGACTTCTGACTCGATATTTCGTGACATTTCGGAAATCCGCCCAGACACGGTATCTCTTGATAATGGTATTGTTTTTAGTTCATTTCCATATTTATCGCCATGCATAATTGATGTCATCTTAGTCGCTGCATGAGGGATAAGAGATTCTCCAATTGTAAGGAGTTCCATTGTTTTTCCTATTAGATAAGAAACTTCTAAAGAAGCTCTCTGAGGTATTGTAAATTTCTTTAAATGTTGCACTTTGAATTTTCAGCTCATCTTTAAAAAAAAATGTTTATTTTGAAGTTCTTTATGTTTAGTTTCCAGGGGCGTTTTTAATTCAGCTGGTTTCATGCTCTAATTTGTTAATTTTTCGTTGCAAATGACACATATCGGGCGTTCTTCATCAACAACACAAAATGTAAAACCATACTTAATAATTTCTGCGTTGTATTTTTTTAGATCGGGCATTAAGTTCAGTATTTTGCTACTCCTCATCGGTATTTTTTCGTTTGTTAGCTGAAGATGTATCTGGTGTACGTATTACCCATTTATCCATTATGAAGATATGGGTTAGATTATTTAAAAAAAACAAAAAACAAATAACACATAAAATTTTAACATTTTTTTTGAGAAATTCAATAAAATTAACAGAGATCTTTCTCTAATGATAGTACATACCTGATAACAAAGAATAGCAAAGCCCGATAAAAATATAAAAAATTATAATTATACAATGTCACATGATAAAACTCGAGGATAAACTAAAACAATTGCAGGCCAACTACTATATGCAACAATTTCATGCTAACACTTCATGTCTTTACTCTGACTATCAGATACACCACGTACCTCGTCATCTGATTGGCTGATCAAGAAAGAAAATTTTTGCCCTTTCCCTGCGGTTAACGTCTAGTCAAATAGGTGCTTTTCAGTAAAACTAACAAATTGTCGCGAAGAGGGCGATATCTACCGGAGAGAAAAACTTGCGTCTTCACACTTTACATACATTACGGTCAAAGAAAGAGCGGACAGCATGAAATTTCAATTAAATAGTGAGTGACGGCGCTTCACTCCTTACGTGTACACTGTATGGTATGCAGCATGCAGGCATAATGCATTTCATAAAAATTTAGCAACCCTCAAAAAACTTCTGGCGATCCCCAAAAAGATCGCGATCCCTAGTTTGCGCACCACTGTCCTATTGTAAATTTCACTCTATTGCGAACAGCCGTTCTCAATTTTTCAGGGCACCAGAAAAAAATTTTCAAACAAACTCAATTCTCAAAAACCAGGACAAAAATGATACAAACAGAATATATTTATATTAATTTCCACATTCAGACATAAAGTTATTCAATTTTGGGAGGTAAAAAATAAATATATGAAGAGCAAATATCATAACGGTTATAAGCAAAATATTTAACTAATATTATTTAATAAACGTCTATATAATATTAAAAATTAAAAATATGATGAAACATAATATAAACACCTAAAATTCTTTTTAAACAGCAACATTGTACTGATATTAATTGAGGTAATTATCGCATATTTTGCCTCAATGAATGGATTACCTGCAAGACGTTGATTACAAACTTCACGAAAGGCAAAGTAGCAAATGGTCTGTAATGCCTGAAAGTTGCATCTGAAAAATCGATGACCATGTGAAATCCAGATATTTGTGTCACTTCGTAATCAAGTACTATAAGGGACCAAGTGAGCAGACATCCTACAAATGTTTCAACTGAAATAATACTTGGATCAAATAAACCTGGAAAAAAATATTAATTACTAATCAAATATTTCAAAAACAAATTATTAATATACACTGTCTACCAATAAGCATTTGGACATTTGTGATAGAAAAGAAAAACTAATTTTATTCAAAATAAATAGTTGGTAGAGCCTCCACGAGAGGCAATTACAGCGTGAACCCTCCGGGCATACTTTTAACAAGTCTTTGTAATACAGCTAGTGGTATTATCTTCCACTCGGCTTGGAGTAGACATACAAGTTTCTTCACCGATTTTGGACGGGTAGTACACCCTTTAATTCGGCGATCCAACTCGTCCCAGAGGTTCTCGATAGGGTCCAGCTCTGGGCTCTGAACAGGCCAGTCCATTCGATGAACTCCATTGGCACCATACCAAGCCTTGGTTAACCTCAAAACAGGACTACTGGCATTGTCGTCCAGAGAGTTATAGGGGTCCAACCCGTAAAACTGCCACAACGTAGGAAACACGTTGTCATCCAAAATGGTGCAGTAGGCATCGGTGTTGAGCTTACCATGAATGGGGACTAAGGGTCCCAGTCCATACCAGGAGAAACATCCCCAGACCATAATTCCACCTCCGCAAAACTTGACTGTTGGCACAATGCATTTTGGCAGGAGACGTTCTCCAGGCAGACGCCAGACACTACCATCCGAACGGTAAAGGGTGAAATTTTGATTCGTTGCTCCAAGAACCAGTTTCTACTGATCTACGGTCCAATTTTGATGTGATTTGCACCACATTAATCGATCAGCGCAATTGGACTCTGTGATCAAAAGGCTTATGGGCAGCAGCACGACCATGAAAACCAAGCAGATGTGCTTCCTTACGGATGGTATTCATTTAAACAATACTCCCGGTTGCATGTAGAAACTCCTCGCGGATGAAGGTCATCGGTTGGGTGCAGTTCTTCCGAATTTCTCTGGAGAGCACTCGTCGGTCTCTATCTCCCAATTTCGTTGGTCTACCGACTCGGGGCACCTTCCGACAATCACGCTCACCTTCCACTTCTTAATCACATAGGCCACAGTCGATTTTGGGTACTTGAGATAGCTAGATATGTCCCTTAAGGATCGATCTCATTTGTGATACCTGATAATTATACTTTCTCGAAATCAGAGAGCTTCGAACTGCGCAGCATCTTGCATGCAACAAATGCCGATGCTGTTTCCTACACGATATATACTGGCGGAAGTCGTAACGTACCTCAGGACTGCTGAATCGTCATTTGCATAAGTGTCCAAATACTTATTGGTAGGCAGTGTATTATAAGCGGCAAAATGATGGGATATGTAATTAAATTTTTCAACTAAAGTAAAACTTTGATTAAATTTACTTGGAAAAAATACAAAATATTAATTGAATTGTTTAAAAATCAAAGCCAGTTTATGATAAGAGAGACCAAATTAAGAGATCTTTCATAAATTTTGCAACTGGGATAACACTTGGAACACCTAGAAAATAATAAAAATAATTAATTGAAATTTTTAGACAAAGTTGACTAATGTAACTTGAGAAACGAAGTTAAGAAATATGCCTAAACTTTAAAGAAACCAGGTAAGAGGTATAAAGTTTTTAACGATAGCAACACAAAAGTGTTACTACGGTTGTAACTGTAGTAACACTTTATACTACTGGTTAAAAATTTTAACCAGTAGTATATATATTAACCAGTTACCGGCAGTAAACACTTCCAGTTGTAACTGGAAGTGTACTAATTACTCCCAGTTAACTGTAGCAACTGGAAGTAAATGCAGTTAACTATAGTAACACCTGGATCAAAATACTCTTTAAAAAAAGATTTAGAAGCGTATTTTTTCGCAAAAAAAAAATCACATCTTTTAAATTTACATATAATTATAATGATAACGATAATGGAAGTTTTATATTTCCTAGGGTAAATCAAAGATATATTAATTATTATAACTTTTCGAACAATAATTAAATTATTATATGATTAAACAATTATTAAAATGACTTTACAAACGAGACAGCAAAACTAAATAAGGAAAGCCTTGTAAGCACCAAACTATGAGAACAAATACAGTGAAATTCAATGTAGACACCATTCGTATTTATTCTATATCTTTCTCTATACAGACTCTGAAGTATGGAATTACGCTTTGAATAAACCAGTGCATGCCTAAGGACCACTTGTACAGATGTGTGTTGAGAAGAATCATGGAAAAATAACAGATGTGCATCAAAAGGAATTTTTCCATGTTTGAAAGCGACTTCAATCTGAAGGCTCTGGGATAGATATACAAGGAGGGGGAAATTAGAAATTATTGAACTAAACATAATAGGTCTATAGAGCAAATCCATCGAGGGCGTAAGATCATTGAAGAGTCAAGGTTACAAAGGTCTTTTCACAATGTAAATAGATTTAATAAATACAATAAATAGATATAACTCTTTCAGAAACATTAACGAGGCAAATCATCTGTTATATTGAATACGCTAACTTTAATTTTAACAATATATCAGGTTTGGACAATAACCTTCTATTTCCTGAGCGAGTAGCACTTCACTCATTGGAAATCAATGCGATTGAATGATGAATATTTTTATTTATTTATTATTATTATTTTTTTTTTTTGGAGAAACATAATAACTATTTATAAACGAAAGCACAAATCATAAGGAAGACATATTTAAATATTCCAATGGATATTTATTATATATTCAATATTCCAATGTTTATTTATTGGAGAACAATGAGATTGCGTGATGAACATTATTTTTCGAGAAACATCATACACAGCATCCCAAAAGTTAAGGAACAAGCTACTTTTTGAGGCTCACCATAAAAAAATGACACGAACAATAAAATTTATAGTTTATATGTATATGATAAAAAGTAATTTATATAAATTTATACAACTCTAGTTACCACGTTTTTTTTTAATAGAAAAGAAGGGGTATGTAATAATGAGAGAAAAATATACAAACATTATTCTTTCTTAACTACGCATGTGACTTTGGTTGATTTTCAACATTTGTAAGCATATTTGTTGACAATAGTCAGTAGGATATCTGTGAGAAGCCGTTTGCCCGATTTGTTAAAGTGGGGAGTGATAGGATGGATGGACATGTTGATGTCACAGGCTGATGCTGCGAGACTATTTAATGTGCCAAAAAGTAAAGTCCACTGACTCTGGAGTTAATTTCAAACCAATTCTGTGTAAAAGCCTTCAAAAAGTAATCAGGCTTGCGCCAAATACTCACGGACTTCTTTACGCCTAAAAGCCTCGAGTTTTATCGAAAGGGGATTCCACAACTGGAAACTCGTTGGCAGAAGATGTCGATGACTAACAATAGGATACAATTTCTGTAGATCATATTTTTTTGGGTCGTTAAAAACGGCAAGAACCTAATATATTGGAATATAAATTAGCTTAGATAACATTTGCTTCCACTCGATTTTCTAGGGCTTCATTTAGAACAACACTAAGATATTGCCAAAGTTAGAAACATTCGTATATAGTTTGTGGCCACAATCTGTCTGCCTTTTAAAAGGCTTATCTTCCACATGAGGTTTTCATAAAATAAATTCCTCAAGATATGATTCTATGTAATGACGAGTTGCATCTCCATATATTCTTATTTAAGAATATTTGATAGTGAAGTAATAGCTTTTTACTGGGAGAAAACAATACGAGATTTTCCTCATAACTTGATTAAATTAAAAATATTTTAACAATGTTTAAATTAAAAAAATAATATTAGATTTTTAGATTGTTTGTATCAAATATAAGTGGAAGTTTTCCTTCACCTAACTGCTTTTAACGACGGTGCAATTGAGGACTGGGAGATAGAAGAATAGTTAAAGGATTTAACGGTTCGTTATTGAGAGTTAAAAACGGAAATGTGCTTAATTCTTAACAAATCTTTCAAAGATACCAATAAGCCAAGGAAGTAAAAGGCGCATCTTTAAGAGGGTCTGCAATGGTTCCATTGTATTTCTACCCAGGCGGTAGAGTTCGTGGAAGGTAAGAGCTTTTCATTTGTCGAGGGCTAGGCATTTCTTAGGAATAGAAGCCTCGGCACTAAGTTTAGCAAGCATGATCCCCTAATGTACGATTGACACCATCATTCAACTGGGATTCAGTTAATGTTTTGCTTCACTGGCTACATACAATACGCCTGACCACCCACTGTCAGAACTAAATTTTCTTTGTAGTTTGCTCTATCGTTAGTTTTTTCTCCATCATACATATATTCTTGGTATACTTTTGACATGACAAAATTGAAAGCTGAACTGTTATCATCCTCTCCAAACATCAACAAGTGTCTGAGGTTAATAACTGAAAATGAAGTAAATCTCAAAACCATTCCTATATCTATATCAAAAAATATTTTTTAACAAGCTTGGGAAGAAATTCGCGTATTTTCAGCACTTAAATAAGCTTCATCTCCTAATCTATGATCTAACACCTGGTTAAAAAATGTCCATCTTCCAGTAATCTAAATTCTTGTTTAATAAATATATGTTAGCTTGACCACTCAGATTTTAACTGAAACCGCGCATTTCTTGTTCAGTAGTGTTTTGTTTAGCAGTGTTAGATTATAAAAAGTTTGTGGTCTCATTCCCTATACATGTCATTGTTCAGTTTTCAAAGTAACTTTGGACTTCTGTGCAGAAAATCAGAAACTTTTTATTCCAAATACATAAAGATTTATTAACTGTAAGTTAAGCATATGCTCTGAAACTATCGTGAACCACCTTCACATGTGACCAGAGGACAGCTTAACAGATAAAGGTTTAAATTATTTGAACATAAGCCATGTTTTATCTTACAAGAAAATATATTCAGCCAAATGCCACGAGACAGCCTTGCCTTGAAAATTTGAAAAGCATCCCCACAACAGATGTACCTGCAAAAAGCAGAATTCAATATTTATGCTAAAGAACAGAGTCTAAGACCTTTTGTTTAGAAGAATATAGTCTTACAACCACGAGTACAATTACTTACAACTATGATGGAATGATCTGGAAGAAACTTTTTCTTCAGACAAAAGATTCTGTTCTAATTTAGAAAGATGACGTACTGGAAGATAAATAGTATTATTAGTACTAATTTTCAAATTCCATCTGACTTTAAGACCCTAGAATACTATAGAACATATTAAAAAGGAACTAATCCTAAGCAGTTAAATGTTTTTACCAGAAATTGAAACTCTCAAACTACAGTTTAATTTCTGAAAAAAATAGATAATTATTGACATGAACCTGAAAATAAACTTTCTTTTATGTACAATTATTTAATAGTTTTAATAAAAGATTAATGAATGCAAAGTTTAAAACTTACCAATTCGAAGAAAAACTACAAGAGACAGGTCATTGAGCCTATCAGGCAGCGCTAATATTGCCTTCAAATTCATGGCTTCCCATACTTCAGATGGCATTCTGCACGTGAAGACGCCAGAGTACTCCCGCATCAAGCTTACGTGGTTGCGCAGCATCTTGTATGCCTTCTGGATTTTGAATTTCTTCACACGCAGAAATCTCAGCAGATACTCATCGTCAAAGTTGCAGTGAAAATCCTTTTTCCCTGTAATTTATATTCTCATGTTAAAAACGATATGAAATTGATGCAAAACGAACATCAAGAGATATTTTTGATAATTTAACTGACTCCTGTATCTTTATACACAACCAAGACATAGAATACAAAGTGGACTCAGAACTATTCCCTGAAGGCAAATACAAACAAATGAACTGTTGAATTCAGTTCCAGTAATTTAATCCTATCACTGCGAGTTTAAAAAGTCATAAACGCAACCAATAACTACCGCCCTCCTTGTTCAGTGGTCAGCGTGCTTGACTGCAAATATATAATTCTAATCCCGGTTCGGGCATGAATGTAATTTTTCTCTCTCCTGTCTTTGTTCTTGCCTTGTATAAATAGGTTGTGAATGGTTCTCTGCCCTACAAATGGTAACCTACGGCGTGCGTGTACTGAGGAAGACGGATTCCATACCAAATTACGGTTCAGTTGGAAAAATGAAGTAGCGCACCTCATACTGCCAGCCTAGCTGGCACAAGACAACAACAACACGCAACTATAAAAAAATGCTAGATAACGGTTTTTTAACTTATGGATTTTGTGCAAACATTGCTTGGGAAACCAATAAGATGTTACATAATTAAGATTGTTTTTGGATAATACTTTCTCTAGTTTCTATTTATATTCGTTAAAGAAACCATCAAACAAGATGAAAAAAAGATAAATTTTAATATTTTGAATCTACAAAATAACGTGAAACAAATTTTTCTATTAAATATATTAAAAATTGGAACTAAAACATGCTCTCAATGCACAGAATATATATATATATATATATATATATATATATATATATATATATATATAT
>JAPDSC010116761.1:669-32147 GCA_026290005.1 Latrodectus geometricus | reverse complement strand
TATATATATATATATATATATATATATATATATATATATATATATATTACTGGCCATTAAAATTGCTACATCAGGGAGAAATGCAGATAACAAAATGATATTTATTGGACAAATATATTATACTAGAAATAACAAGTGATTAAATTTTCAAAACATTTGGCTGGATAGATCCTGTGAAATCAGTACCCAGAACAACCACCTCTGGCAGTAATAACAGCAGTTATACGCCTGGGCATTGAGTCAACCAGAGATTGGATTGCATGTACAGGTACAGATGCCCATGCAGCTTCAACACGATGCCACTGTTCATCAACCGTAGTGACTGGCGTTTGGTGACGAGCCAGTCGCTCGACAACCATTGACCAGACGTTTTCTATTGGTGAAAGATCTGGAGAACGTGCTGGTCAGGGCAACAGCTGAACATGTTCCGTATCAAGGAAGGTCCGTACAATACCGGCAACATGCGGTCGGGCATTATCCTGCTGAAACGTAGGGTTTCGCAGGGCTCGAATAAAAGGTAGAGCCACGGGTGGTAACACACCAGAAATGTAACGTGCACTGTTCAAAGCACGTCAATGCGAACAAGAGGTGACCGAGACGTGTATCCAATAGCACCCCATACCATCACGCCAGGTGATGGGCCAGTATGACGATGACGAATGCACGATGCCAGTGTGCGTTCACCACGATGCCGCCAAACACGGATGCGACCATCATGATGCTGTACACAGAAACATGATTCATCTGAAAAGATGACATCTCGTCATTCGTGCGCCCAGGTTCGTCGTTAATCACACCATTGAAGGCGCTCTTGTCGACGCAGCATCAAGGGAAGCCGCAGCCATGGTCTCCGAGCTGAGAGTCCATGCCGCTGCAAGCGTCGTCGAACTGTTCGTGCAGACACTTGTTGTCTTCCAAACGACCCCGTTTCTTGACTCACGGCTCATGACGTGGTTGCACGATCCATTACGGCCATGCGGATAATATGCCTGTCTTCTAGGCTGCTAGTGATAGGTGGCCGTTGAGATGCCGCATGGCGTTCAGTATTACCTTCCTGAACCTATCGATTCTGTATTCTGCTAACAGTCATTGGATCTCGACCGATGCGAGCAGCAATACTGCGATAAGATAAACCGCAATCCCGGTACGCTACAATTCGACCTTTATCAAAGTCAGAAACGTGCTGGTACGGATTTCTCCTTCTTACACGAGACATCACAACAACTTTTCACCAGTTAACAACGTTCAAATTCAATTTGTGCACGAGGAACCGGCTGAACAATTTCCTCATTTAAACATAATGTAGGTGTCGCTACTGGCGACTGCTTTGTCTGAATGTGCTGAAAAGCTAATCATTTGCATATCACAGCACCTTCTTCCTTTCGTATAAATTTTACGTCTATAGCATGTCGCCTTCTTGGTGTAGCAATTTTAATGGCCAGTAGTGTATAGATATAAAAGCTCTGCAAGCATACAAGTTCAGTGTGCCATGGTGATATTGCTTTTTCAACTGCCTTTGTTAAAGTCCCCATACTTGTAGTGTTTGAAGATTTTGTTGTTATATAAAGTGGTTTTTTTAGATCGTTAGTGTTAAGTATGAGTCGTCATTTGGTGTTTTATGAGATGATCTAGTATTTATCAATAATTTTCATTTAATGGGAGAATCCAATCTGAGTATACACCAATAATTTTCGTTGGAAGGGAAAGTCTCTAATCAGAAATATACAAATAATTTTCATTTGTAGGGAAAATCCAATATGATATTCTCTCGGATTGAATCCTTTGAAAGAGCAAATTTGTAATCTTGCAGAACTATTACTTGTGACCTTAAAGCAAAAAAGTTTTATACTGAAGTTTCAGGTGAATTTTGTTTAATAACTTCTTTTCCATATTTTTAAAAATAAAAGTCTTACAAGAGAAAAGTTACCTTTCATTTTTTCTCTATCAAATAAACCAAGTATTCTCTATAATTCGAAAAAATGTATTCCACTTATCCCTTGTCATCCATTTTTTAAATTATAACTATTAGTTCACATTCTTTTTATATATACCTTATTCAAATTTCCAATTGTGTATAAAACACTTTTTATTCATCCACTCAAGTTTAAATATATTTTTTTAAACTTGTAGTAAATGACACTTGATGTTAATACAGATTTTTTTAAAATATTAATTAAATTAAATTTATTAATTTTAGTTTTATATGGGACAAAATATATGTATATAATATTGTAGTGATGCCATCTGTTGGCATAAACAGTAATATCTTAACATTTCTTACATTTTTTTTTAATTTATTTATTTTTGTTATCTGGTAAATGAATTTATTACTTCCTTTGAAAATTCAACTTCGTGGTTTTGAATTAAATTAGTGTGAGAAAAGGAAAGTATATATGTGAGAAATAGAGAGAGAATTTTTTCTAAATTAAAAAAAGGAATGCAAATTATTTATAAAAGACTATTTGCAATATATTGAAGTTATAGATTTGTTTGGCAGTGGCGAACTTGGTAAAGCATTATTGTAGAATCTTCATGTTTCCGAATCAAATCTCGTGGAAGCATGAAAATAATCGGAGCAATAATCTAAACAAACTGGATTAACGATATCGATCTTTGCTTCAGAAACTGACATTAAGAAATACTTAGTATTTACTATCAATATTTTTAAATTAGTATAAAATCAAATCTAATGATAAATGAATGAGTACTGGTATACTTGCCCGTATTAGAAGAGAGCAGCGCCCTCCCAGTTAGATGGAAGCTGTTGGGAAAAAGTCTGTGATTTAAGGGACCAAGCAGCCTTTTAATGCCTCTTGTTCTTCCCACAGATGTATCATTTCATTTGGAGGACATTGTGACCACAACCTGTTTAACATATCCTTGCCACCTTTAGTAAAGACGACAAATCCTTGATTAAATCGGAATTCGAACTATCTACCTTCAGGTACGAGATATTAACCAGGTATGAGAACGAGGTATTAACCAGTGTGCCGAAATAACTGTAACAACACTTTTCAGATTGGTTCATTTCATATTCATCTTAGTTAATATCAAGTAATGGGAGGTAATGGTTCCTCCCATTACTTTATAATAAAGTTAATATAAAGTAATGAAAAGAAAAGGACTTTAAATGGTCATCGATTAAGGTGGATGCTTAGGGTTTTTTCAGAATCTTTTGACTTACCAATATGGCCTATAACCGTAATGTAGTCCTTCATTGCTAAAAAACCATTGTGATTATTAAAAAAATCTTTTAGCAGTTTTAGCTGTTAGACTGACTATACAGTATGTAATGTTAAATACAAAAATATAATGTAAAATACAAAATTAATACATTCATTAAAAATAACAGTACATTTTACTTTAAAAACATTTTTGTTAAAGCCACTTAAAACAAAATTGACCGACAATTTTATATTTTGTAATTTTGATAATTCAAATAGATTGTGTACTTAAGTTTAATCCCATGTTTCTTAAGAGTTCAAGTGTTTTTAGAAAAATTAATAGCAACACTGCATAGTAAATTTTAAATTTATTTTATTTTACTATTTACATAATTAAAAATTTGATTTATTATAAGATAATAACTTCAATTTTGGAGTTATTTAATTAAAATTTTTGAGCTTTGATTTCGTGATACAAATTTATAGAATTACGAAGAGAAAAAATTTTTTTAAAAATATGTGTGTTTAAAAATTTTATTTGAGAAACGTTTTGATTGAGTTTGTTAGTTTTCGAAAATTCTAATTTAACAGTCTGAAACTTCGAAACTATTTAAAAAAAAAAAAAAAAAAACAATACACTGAATCGAGATCACTCACCTATATCTTATCGATGTTGAACAAACAAATTTTTGCTGATCGTACATATATTTTTGTCTCGTAAAATAAAAAATAATACACGAAGAGACGCAGAGGCCTTTGCACTTTTGATTATGAAGTTTATCTTCCTTTCATGTAGAAGTAGTAAACGGGAGCAATTGAGGGGGGGAAACAAAGAACTTTTTATGTGCGTCATAGATATGAAAAAAAAAAAAATAGAATATGTCAAAGGCTGAAAAAAGCTTTTTGGACTCACTTTGGTTCCTTTTTGTATGTGATACAGTATATATTTAAAACAATAGGTTTTGTTTCGAATTTTTGATGATATTGGTAACTAATTTAACCCTAATTAAAGCTGACTTATTGTAAAACTGCTCGTGTCGTTTATACAGCGAAAATCACCAAAAGAAAAAATTTTAGAACTGGGATGATCAATTTTATTATAATTATCTCTCCAAACTTAATACCAAAAAATCGCTTTTTTTTCCCCTTAAATCTTTTTCTTTTTTTATGCAAAAATCCCTTGAAAGGAAACCTTTAATTTGTAAAAATCAATCAAGAAACTATAAAATTTATTCCAGTTTAAGCCAACCATATTTTACGAGAAATTAATAATTACAAAGATGGAAGACAGTTATACATAGCAGTATTGTGAATTCTACAATAAATTAACATATTGTTTAATAAAAACAAAATGTTTTAATTAAAAAAGCAAAAACAGAAGAAGAAGGAAATTTGTTTTTCATTAATATTTTTATGCTCAAAAATTGATTTGAATAACAAAAATTGAATAACAGATTCATAATTTGATGTTTATTTTTTTTCTAAAAAACAGTTAACTTAGAATTTTTAAATTTAGAGTTATGGATGTAAATATTTACCGATTCTTTTCAAATTGAAAAATTTGGGCCTATTTATGGAGAAGCATCATTTTTGCCATTTGGGCAGACAATAGCTGGTTAGATAGTTTGAAAAAGTTGGAACTCGAACTGTATCTAAAATTTTTGAAAAGTAGCTACAGGTGTCGCCTTATCAAAACCTAGCTCTTTTAAAACAATATTGCAAAAATTTAACTTAGTAATTATTCTGTATTAGAAGAATTTGTATTAGAAGTATAGTGATGTTAGAAATGTAATATTTCCGGGAATTTACTCGGGAATCATGGAAATTTCGAGCAAATTTTCTCGACCAATCGAAGCAAAGTGAATTAAAGTATGTAACTGTAATGCAAAAAACGTCTGTTCTAGAAAATAACCAATAATATTTAGAACAAAAATTAATTAATATATTTCATACTGTAAAAAAGAAATAAAAAAATTATTAAAAATAAGAATAATATTTAATAAGAAGTTACAAGAGTTATTTCTCAGGGCAATCAAAGAATAAATGTTGATATTCTTCCTTTTGCTATAAACTCAGATTGAAAAAAAGTTATCTCGAATGTTAATGTGGTCGAAAAGAACGAATTTGAAGAGTACTATATATTTATAGTGGTTGTGAAGTGTACGGGTTATTATAACCCTAACTATATTTCAGATATTTTTGATTCTGAAAATTTGGCGGCTTCTTAAAATAAATGATATTAAATTTTAGGAATATTTCGAACTCCTAATGGTCACCTTCTTCAAATGTCCGAGCATGATATAGTGACAAAATTTAATGTACGTTGTTTCTAAAACCGCTAATTGGGATTTCGGGTCTTTAAAAACTTTTTACAATGAATTTTATGTCCAAGAAAAACAAAAATATATATATCACCCATTTTTATAAACTTTGAAATATCTAAACTAAGAAAACAAATTCACGTTATTTAAAACGAACAATGAAGTGGCAGCTTTTAATTTTATTTAGAGTGGGAAATGAGTAGCGTAAAAATTACAATTTAGATTATACTTTGCAGTTTTTTATACAAGTTTAATAAAATAATTTTTTATGCCATAATATAATGTTATTAATTTTGTAGTATTGGATTATTTTCTAAACTGTTAAATTTTCTATACAGTATCTTTTTAATGATCTGTAATTTTTAGATTATCATAGCGACAAGATATAAACAATTTCTAAGCTATAAACGTTCTAATTATATACATTCTTCCAAAATTTTATGTTTTGTTTTGTTTAACGTATAAAATCTCTTATGTATTATAAGCCTATATTTGAGTATAGGAATCAATTCAGTTCATTTGTTCATGGAAAATAAAGATTTGATAATTTTTAAGTTCTTATTTGAACAGAGTAGTCTTTAACTAAAGTATTTGAATAAATTGAAATAAAATGTATTTCTATTTTTATTGACAGCATCTTAAAAGGCTTATATAATAATCAGAATTGGGACTATTTTGTAATCTATTGAAAACTTTTGATTAAAACTGTACTTAAAGAAAATATTTATGCTTAATCTTAAAAAAAAAAAATTGATTGACAATTCAAATTTTAATATTATTACATATGTATTTAAAAGAATCTTTAGTCAATTTATTATTATTCTTAACAAAAGTATTCTTATCCTAAATAATCTAAGACATTCCTAAATAAATCGGCATTCTCCCTCCTATTTCTCTTTAAATTGACCAAATTACGATGTTTCTAATAAACATAGAAGTTAAGGTAGGTTATTTACAATCATTAGATAATAGAAGTTTCTTACTTTTTTAATATTTTTGAATCTGTAAAACAATTTGAATAAAATAATTTTTAAAATAAAAATATATTTTAGAATTTGGAAATACTTGAAGAAATAGATAAAAGAAAAAAACGAGAAATGTCAATTCTTAAATATTTAAGTAGTTTACTGTCATTATATTAATTTGGGGAAAAAAATCCATTTTATTTTATTATTATTTTTTTGATAGGTGACTGTAGTTATCATATCTCGTCAAGTCTCTACCCCACAGTTAAAGATTTAAGCTCACTGTAAATATCACATTTCCCACTAAAAATATTTATTTTTTAATTAGTCCATTCAGTTATAACATACAGGATGTTAAAAATGGATGTCAACAAAGAGAAAATGCAGTACAGTTACAGTTTTTCGTTGATAAAGATGAAAATACAAGTCAAGCAATTAAAAATCGGGAATGGTATTTATGTCCCACTGAAATTCGCTGACTTAATTAGGTTAAAAGAATTACTCAATTTTATGATATTTCCATTTAATGAAAATGTCAACATTGATGGAGTATCTGCAAAAAATAGGACATTTAATAGATATCACTTCAGTCACGGTCGAGAAAGAAATTATTAAATTAAGATGCGATATATTTCTTAAATCCAGAGCATATTTAGCGATACTGATTTTTGGAAATTAATTTCTGAGGAAACGTTTCCAAATATTTATAAATTGATTTTGTATTTGAAATCATACTTTGGATCAAGGTATCTGTGAATCTGCTTTTTCAACCATGAACAAAAAACAAACATGGGTCGCATTTAACATAGGAACATTTAATTTCGTGTTTATGCATTGCAATAAGCTCGTACCAGCCACAATATGATAAACTTGTCGCAGATATACAGTGCCGAATTTCAACTAAATGAAGTGAATAGGATGGTCAGTTTTTGATCTATGAATACTTTGATTATTTTCCTCAGTAAATTTTTATTTTGTAAATATTAATATTAAGTTTTTTTTAGAAGAATTACATAATTTACTATCTTTTCTTTTTACCGAAAATAAATATGTACGTTAATTTAGCTCTGCCATTGGTAGACCGCCTTCGATTTTTTAAATGTGGAGTAGACCCTGTAACCCAAAATTTTGGCCACCCCTTCTCTATTTTATGGCCATTCAATAAGAAAACAGCGCTGAAGACAGCTAACCACGATGAGGACGACATCTAAGTTAAAGATGAATAATTTCAGGTATTTAAATAAAGTGGGCATTCCCTTATCACTCAGTTGTTGATCGCTTCTGAAATTATTAAAAACAGTCAATGAAATGTATACTAAACATTCAATTTTGTTTATTTTCTTCAAATAACATAAATTCCCATAAAGTGGAAATATTAATTTGTATTTCTGTATGCCATTTTATTAGTGTTTTTCACAGATAGTTATTTCCTGATGTAATAATGATCATTCCAATTTTGCTTTATCTGTTTGGAATTATTTCCACGTGCACAGAAAACAGTTCACTTTCTCTACTACTTCGCTTCCTACAGAAAATTTCACAAAAAACCATGTGAAAATTTCACACAGGTATTTTTATGGAAATTATGAAATCTTATAGTTTTTATGTAGTCTTATATGCATGAAATCAAATTTTGCACAAAATATCTTCTCAGAACAGTTTAGTACATATCTTCACAAATTCTCTATGCAAGCAATTAAATTTTACAAAAAATTTAATTATTATTAAATTATTTTCGCTATTAAAATATATTCATTATTTAATAATAATTGCATTTTATTATATTTTACTGAAGATGATTAATAACAAGCATATAATAATTTAGATATAAATATGAAAAATTTGTCTAATTACATTAAAAGTTTAAGGTTTTGCGAAACTTTATCTTAAATGAAAATGCAATGAAATGCATTGAAAATTTATTACTCTTTTATACTGAATGAAGTCAAGAGCTTTCCAAAGCCATATTTTATGTTTAGAACAGAATAGCTTAGGAATAGACTTTATTTGTTTACTTCTTAATATAGGCGCTATTTTTCTTCTCTCAACACTTTTATAAATATTTATCTAAATTAAATGTTAGGACAAGAAATTCGAATTTATTTTTTTTTTTCGGCAAAAGAATTTAACTCAGCTTATGCTGCGTAAGGCACGTGATGTAGAACATTAAAGCTCACGCTTAAGAATTGCATTATTGTTTTAATGAAATATATATTTCGAATAAGAATCGAAATAAATAAAAATTGAAATTAAGAAGAATCAAAAACTGTTTGATTTAAATTTTTCAATCACTATGAAATATCAAAAATTAACAATTCCTCAAATATTTCAGGATTTTTTTGATCATTAATAACAGTTTAAGCAAGAGGATTTTTGAATTTATCGAAAGAATATGTTATTTGAAAAATTTTAACTTAAAATAGCCTTTCAGACTACCACAAAGTCCTTTGATTTAAAAAAATATTTTGTTTTTTAATTGAAAAATTTTTTTAACCGATAATTTATTCTTTAGTACCAACTGTACTTTAAAAAGATTAAATTTTTTTTCTCTGTAAAAGAGATCTAAAAGTTAAATATTTTTTATATCCACAGAATTTATTTATTAACCATGAAGTGGTTGTCTCTTTCGTTACAGTTGAGATCATGTGTAGGTCACTTTATTTTACTTATAATTGGTCTGTGAATTAAATAAACAATAATGTTGAATGTACAATTTTGTCCACCCATCAAAAAGAAGTAAATTTGTTAATGGGATTAGCTCTTCAGTGAGCAGTTGGAAAGAAAATATTGGCCAATATCTTAGTGGGATGGTTTATTTTATATATTATTGGAGATTTGTCTCTCTTGATACCGCTATTAAAAATAAATACATATTAATCATCAAGAAAAGATAAAATTATTTCATGTGGCATGTAAAGCACTTTAAATATTAATATTTGATTGTTTATGCAAGCAATAAATAAATCATAACATCCATTTTATGGTTAATTAAATCAGCAAGGACGCATGTAATTTATAGTTTAGAGATGATTATAGTAACACATACAGACGACGGACCAGTGTCTTTTAAATTATTTTATTCAGACACATACATAACAAAAAAGATGTGGGGAATAATTCCCGCTCGAGAATCATAATAGTTCTCCTCAAATCGCAAACTTCTTCTCTTCTTGAAAACAATATCACGTGACGTGCGCGCATGCGCGAACAACGCGATTTAAATGTTTTTCAAATTTTCTTCTATTTATTTTTTTGGTATTTCTACACTATCTCAATTCCACTTTCAGTAAAAGTAAATCAATTCCTCAATAGATAAATTTTGGTTTTGGCCATTTTCAGCCAAATTATGCAATACACTAACCGATATCAGTTCTCTTCAACAACGATAATTATGCCTTATCTTTCGCCTACGACATTCTTGAATATCAATTTTTAAAGTTATTCTAAATTGTTCTTTAAAGCAAATTTTCTTTTTTTAATAAAAAAGTGTTTTTTTAATGAAAAATTGTATTGTATACCTTAAAAAAGTATTTAAAAATATTTAAACAATTATTGTACTTTTTTATGTAAACTTAGAAAAACTATTGATTTTTCTCAAAGCGTAAATAAATATTTAACTGTAACAATTTTATTTTACTTTATGAAATATATTTTTGGCCAAAAATCCTTTATTTTACAGAATTTATTAAATTATCTGAAAATTCTCGCTATTTCAAAGAACTTCAAAAAATATAGGAAATTCCCGTAGGCGTAAATCCAGTTTTTCCCACCTTTACATTATACACGAGTATTTAATTGTAGCAAATTTTTTACTGATTTTTAATAAATGTTTGATAAAAATAATTATATATGAAAAATTTTAATATTTCGGAGAACTTTGAAAATTTTTAAGAGTTTTCAAAATTTCCGTAGGCATAAACTGTGTTTATTTTCACTGAAAAACGCTCTAATTTTTTCACAACTTTACAAAATAATCTGTTGAAAATCGTTCCAAAACTCAGCTCGTTTCAATAACGAAGGCATGGGGTTCCCTCTTTCTTTTAAAATTAAAGTATAGACGAACAACCATGAAAATAAAAATGCAGTATTGGACATCCCTTTATATCACATTCTAAGAAGGCAGTTTTGTTTTACAATTAATGACATTTATTTTTATTTCGAATTTTGAAAAATATTACTGCTAATTCCAGTGGTTTTTCTAGTCGTTGCTAATTGGAAACGCACTAAAATGTGATGAAATGCGTTCTGACTTTAATTTTTTGTAATTTCTTAACATGAATTAAATCATCATTAGATTTCCTGAGCTGTAGGTGAGATCTCTTGTTTATAACACTGTGTTAAACAAAGCTATAATGAATAATAAATACCGTTATTTAACCAATTAATAATTTTCCTCGAAATCTGAGTACGCATTTTCCAGTAAAAACTAAGGACAACGAAAACCGGAGATTTTGGTCCATTGGTTATTAACATAATTAAGTAGCAAAATGGATGATTTAGACTTATTTTATGAAAAAAATTAAGTTTTTCTTTTTATAAACAAGCTCATATTTCTTATAAGCTATTATAATATTTTCAAAAATGATAATTATTAGAAACTTTGCGAAATTTATTATATTTTATTTATTTTTAATAATTTTTCACGATTAAAAAAATTAACTCTTCTAATATAAAATAAACAAATTTTCGAAAATTTATTAATAGATAATATCGTTCTTAAAAATATATTCATCCAGATTTGCGTGAACCTTTTCTTTTGAAGTATTAAAAATTAAAATTTCATTGCTTTCACTATTAAAAATTATTTTTCGTAGCAAAATATTAATTATTTTTCACATCAATAATTTTTCACAATTAAAAAAATGAAATCTTCTAATACAAAATAAACAAAATTTCGAAGATTTAATATTACATAATATCTTTCTTATATATATATATTCATCCAGGTTTGCGTGAACAGGAACCATTTCTTTTCATAATATTAAAAATTAAAATTTAATTATTTTTCACAATTAAAAATTATTTTTTACAGTTAAAACGTAATTTTTTCTCACATTAATAATTTTTCACAGTCAAAGTAATGAATTCTTCAAATATAAAATAAGCAAATTTTCTGAAATTTATTAATGGGTAATATCGATCTCAAAAATTTATTCATCCAGATTTGCGTGAACAGGAACTTTTCTTTTAATAATATTAAAAATTAAAATTTAATGTGGTTTGTTTGTACATACTCACTTTTTAAGGAAAATATACAGAAAATTAATAAATTTATTTGTACTTACTATTAATAATCTCTTTCAACTCTTTCAGGGCATTTACTCTCGCTTCAGGGTACTCATTCAGCTCCTCTTCAGCTTTTTTTATTAATTCAGGAGTCAAGCCTTTGAAGAAGATTCTCTCCACCATGTTTCCTAGAAAAACTGGAAGAAAATGATATTTTACTCTACTAATTCGAAAACGGGAATTAAAAGCATAATAATAATCAATACTCTCATATACTGTATTTTTTGATTCCTGTTGAGATAAATTTCTTGCGTCATAATTTCGATGTAATGTTATGTAACCTTGACACGCAATTTTTGTCAAAATGATAAGAAAATATCACTTGAAAAAATAGCTAGATTTTTTATTGTTATTCATAAAAATTTAAAAATGTTTACGTTACAGTTACGAGTAAAGATGTACTTTTGAAGAATTTTAATTGATGTGAACAAGAACGGGAGGGGGGACTTTTGAATAAAAGAGGAAATTTTTTGTTTAAACTTTTTTCTCGGTAATGAGATAAAAATATTTGTAACATAAAAAAATAAATGTTTTATTTGAATGAATTTAAAATTTTGAATACCTTGAGATATGAGCGATTGATTTGTTTCCAGAATAATAACTTTTCTTAAGTATTTCCATTACCAAATTTTCGTATTATTTTTATATTTTATTTAATTTACATGATAGATATAAAAAGTATTTTCGAAAAAGAAATTATTTTTAAACTGTTTTGAATGTTAATTTTTTTGAAATTTCTAAATATGTAAAAAAGTCAACAGAATTTTCTACAAAAATTTATTATAATTAAAAGATTATTTTATATTGTCTGTAAATTATTTAAGTAGAATAACTTTTGTTATCAATTGTAGTTTTATTACAATATGTTAAATATTGCAACGCGAAGAATAAATATAAAAAAGAATTCCCAGTCTATATCAATTATTTTCAACATTTAACTAAACAAAAAAAAAAAAAAAAAAAAAAAAAAAAAAAAAAGGCTGCCGTGGCTTGGTTGGTTAGGATATTCGCTCCTTCTATTAGAAGGAAATCAGTTCGAATCGGCTACCCTATCTTCGTGTTCAATAATGGCACGTAAAACAAGTCGGGTAGCAATGTCCTCCATGTGAAATGATGCTTCTGGGGGTCTTCTGCTTAGTTCTTGTTTTTAAAATCTGAAGACCCACCCAATTCTGGGCGACAATGACACACTCATAGAGTGCTCCACTATATAATACCATCACTTCTACCCCTTTCAGTGTTAAATAGATGGGATATCTTAAGTAAGCGGGAATAATAAATGCAAAAAAATGATAAAAATATTTTCTACAACAATAATTACTTAAATCTCAATTGTTTTTTTTTTTCAAATGACGGGCAATGGGTGATGGACCTTTCACCACAACAAGGCCAGATGAGGTGAGTAGCATTGCCCACGTCACACCACCACAAACCCGTTTATTGGGCGGGACACATTCATCCATCATCTCAGAAGAAGAAATAAGGAACACAGAGAAAGAAAGAGAAAGTACATGTCTGAGCCGGGATTTGAACCCGGGACCAGCAGCCTATTAGTTGAGAACACTAACCACTCAGCCATCGGCCGGCTAATCTCAATTGTAAAATTCGACCAAAAAATTTGCGTAACAGTTAGCTTAAAAATTAGAGGTTGTTATATCACTCAAAAACCCAATGGTTATTAATTTCTGGGAGAAATTTTCACTAATAGTCTTACGGGAAAACTCTCAAGCTCTCACATAGACAGACATGCATATTGAAGACAAAAACATCTATATCTCATTGCTCAATAATAACTGTATAAAACGTAGCACGTTCAATCCGAAGAGTTTGATTCAATCATTAGATCGTGATGAGAGGATCAGGGAGTGATATATTAAATTTACAGTGGCCATGATTTCATGTGATAATGGTTTCTTTATTTGCTGTTAACGGGAGAGATGGTTACGTAATGGCAGCTGAACAAGCTAGCCTTAGTAATTGGAGATTTTTGCTTGTTACAAATTTTTTTTGAGAATAAAGCTTGATGCAGAAGATTTAGGGTGTGTTAATTTTCTTCAAAAATACCAGTGTACTCTTTTTAAATTTTCGTAACAAAAAAATATAATGTGAAAAATAGAAAAATACTGAGCTTTCCACCATTTGAAAGATGTGAATCAAAGAAGTGAATTGGGCCATTTCTCACAGCTGACAGCCGAACGATTAACTCTCTGATCTCCGGTACAACAGTTCGCATGTTTGAATCTCATCTTTGGTCTTGGGTGTTGTTAGTGGTTCCGAGTCCACTTAAACCATCAGCCCATGTCTAAGTAGCCCCCATATGCAAAATATGGCATACAGAGATAAACTAGCGGACCAACACACATCATATGTTTCTTGTGATAAAAAAAAGTATTTGGAATATATTTTAAAGTTGTTGTTGTTACTAACGACACTTGGCAAAGCCAAGATCACCCATGTGAGACTGGGCAAATAAAGTCTTCCATTTTTGAATAGAGCACCTCCTATACGAAGGTGGAAGTATGACTTTGGCTCATAGTTGACAGCACCATCTGGGTCTTCCAATTTAGAGATTGAAGCCAGAAAAGATCAATGGCCTGACTCTTAATATCCCCAAAGGTATTAATTTGGACATTGCATTCAAGACGTGCCCCAATCGCCATTAGTGAAAACAATGAATCTGCGGATAAGCCGGGTTTCGAACTCACTACCTACCGATAACGACGCCCTAATCAACCAGGTCACAGTGGCCCTGTTAAATTTGTAAATGGTATTAAATAAGCCATTAATATATTAGACTTTTCCATTAGGTTGATTTTAATAAAGTTATAACTAACTTTGCCGAAATATTTTATACATATATAGAGGCTTAAAATCTATTTTAAAAAGGTCGGATTCTATTAAACTAACCTTCGTACCCCCGCCCAAAAAAACGACCGTTCATTAACAAACCCACAAACTAACTAACCAAAGTAAAATTGTAATGAATGAAGAAATGTAATGAAGATTTGTAAATAAAGAGATTCTATTTAAGTTATTGCTATACGATTTCGACACCCATTTCTGACTGTTCAAGTTGCAACAATCAAGTATAATTCTGGTAATTTCAAGTCAGGTGACGAAATCGATGCCTGAGTTTCCACAGCTGAAGACAGATTTCGGACTCTATTACTTTTTAACTTGTTTAAGCCTGATCAGCATGAAGGTCTCCAATTGAGAGAGTTTCAGAACCTCTAAGTTCTTTAAAAGAAAGGGGGAAAATATGTTAAAACAAAATTAATTAGAGAATGTTCAGTTGACAAAATTATGTTAACTTATCCGTGTATATGTGCACAATTTTTTCATTCCATCCAATTTCAGAAATTCTGTAAGCGTTAAAATTTTTTTTCGTTAATTTTCTGCATTTGAATCATAAAACAAAATTTAGAAACATTTATACGGATATTTGAAATTTATTTGACAAAGAGTTTCGAATTTCAAAACATTGAACTCTAAACCTCGGAATGACATTACACACATAATCCCACACAGTAAGATAAGGCATTTCTCAGAAAAATGTATTTTTTTGATAAAAAAAAGCACCTAGAATAATCTTAGTTGTATCGTGGATTGATTAATTTACCTTTAGATTAAATTTTATCGCGTCAGATATTAATTTGTTGTTTTCTTTAGAATTGCACGGTCGAAATTCCAATCTTTCGTAATTCTGAAATTCTATTATTTTCAAATAGGGAATTCTCTATTGTTTTTAAAGAATCATCTAGAGAGAGTCTGCATCGGGTGACAAGTTATGTCACCCTAACAAGTTCAATGATACATTGTTTCCAAACACAGCTCCATGTTTTTTCTGGCGTGTGGTAATCTCGTATTTTTAACCACTTCTGCCCACGCAGATAACTCTGGTTTAGTTAACCTTCGTTTCTACCAGAAAATGAATTATTCAAGTTTTATTCAATGTATCTGTAAATTTTCCCAACAGAGAGGGGAAGCAGCGTAATTTTAGGCATAAAAATCCGAGATTGTGAATTAAGTCATTTCTCAAAACTGCATTTTTTATGATAAAAATGTTTTTGAAGAGACGAGTGAAAATTATATATGTTACCGTGAAAGTCCGAAATCTGGAGAATGTCGACATTCGCTGGTGAATGTCAACATTCACGTAGTCGCTTGGTGTATGTCCGAAATATTTGCTAGATATCCTCATTTCTCACTTACACCGGCAAATGTCGACATCCACAATGCACTAATGGTGAATCTTGAATATGCGTTTAATTTCTCCGTATCCGGAGAGGAGAAATGCAGATTTGCATTTTCTTAAGCCCCTATTACATTAGAGTTGCCGATATTTCATTTTGAGCAACTCCCGTAGACTTAACATTACGTGACGCCACAGCTCGATTTTGGGCAACTCGGACACGTCGTCCAATGATATTTCAGATATTTTTTACATCTGCGCATTTGAAATTTGATCATTGCCAAGTTTTCGCCAAATTTTATGCCAAATGAAAGTTATTGGCGTTATGAATTGCCGAAAATGAGCAATTTTTTTGTGCATGCAGCAGCAACTCGAGCAATTCGTATCGCCAATAGATGATCAACGGAACTGGTGTTGTCTTTTACTTTCGCCAAGCGGAAACAATAAGATGCCAAGAAATAACATGTTTTCATTATTGTTAATGAGTGCATGTGATAAATATATATACTTGAAAATGGCAAATATCTGTGTTGAATGGACAAAAGAAATGGAAATTGATTTTATTGAAATGATAAAATCAATTGCCTCATATATGGGATAATTCAGATTCCCAATATAAATTTACTAAATTAAAACAAAGAACGTATGATGAAATAGCGTCCGAGTTATAGTTAAAATATCATCGTTATAAAGATGTGTTTACACGTGATAAGAATTTTCACCTGTGTTGTTTGAGTGATCTCTTAATTTTATTAAAACTATAAATATTATTTCAAAGTACCAGTTTTGTTTTAGGTCTTGATAATATTATTTATTTAAGGAAGGAATATTATTTATTTAGGTCTTGATAATATTACCGAATTTTCCTGTATATAATCAGCAGCGGCGTATTATCCGCACGGCCGTTTCTTCGAGTAAAAGGGAAAAAAAAGCGCCGTATAATCCGCGGCAATTTTTTTTCGGCGAATAGTCTAAAATATGTACTGCTGATAATATAGATATCACATAAAATAAAAAAATGCACAGTAGGATTAAAAATTTAATAAATTGTATAGAAAAAGAGCATATATTATGAAAAATATCAGTCTAGATCCAGTATATCGCAGAGTGCGATAAACTTGAGATGAAAGCACGAGATCGATCAAACGCGATAATTTTGAGAAGAAACTTTCTTGTAAGCTTTTCTGATGGAGAATGTTTTTTTTATCAAATAATCCGCGGCGGCGTATAATACGCACAACGAAATTCGGAACTTTTTTAACACATAATCCGCGGATTATATACAGGAAAATACGGTATTTATTTAAGGAATCTTGATAATATTATTTATTTAGGAAATTAACACAAAAGTTTTAAGAAATTTTTAACCAGATATTTTCCTTTTCACGTCGACAAACTCTTGATCATTCTAAACGTGAAGTTTCAAACGCTAAAATTGAGTGAAACAATAGCAAGATGGCGTGATGTAAACAAATTTTGGCTACAAATTAAATTCCCAAATAAGAATTCATCATGAAATCTGGACACCTACAGAGTAAAATATGGCAACCTTAAAAATGTTAGCCAGAAAAGCGATCTGTTAATAAATCTAGTAAAACAGCTATTTACTTATAGCAAACCTAATAGAAATCTCGAACATTCATTGGACGATGAGCTCGAGTTGCCGAAAATCGAGCTGTGACGTCACGTAATGTTAAGTCTATGGGAGTTGCTCAAAATGAAATATCGGCAACTCTAATGTAATAGGGGCTTTATCTTTTCGCCTCTCTGTTGACCTTGTGTTCCAGCAAAACACAACGTGCTCTAGGCCGCACCTCTTTGTTGACGTTGCCTTCTGTTATCTCCTTTTCGAGCTCTTTAATCATTTTTTCAAATTCCACCAAAGCTTGTCTGTGATTGTCGACATATACCGGCGATGGTCCGAAAGTGCAAGAAATGTAATCAATTGTACGGTCTTTCACCAACGTTTTTGGTATGTGTTGACATTCACCGGTGAATGTCGACATTCTCTGATTTCGGTCTTTCACGGTAACATATATACTAAATGGATTGATTAATGAAGCCCGATAGCTCGGTGGTAGCGTTTCGCTCTCCCAACACTCAAGTCCGAGGTTCCATCCTGGGGAGGTCAACTCAGCCTTTCATCTCTTCAGTCGGTCGATAAAATTGAGTACCAAGAATCTTTGGAACTAAACACTAGTGTTTTAGCGTTAGGCTGACCACCTAATCCGGACATATGTTTCGCACCCCAGAGCCTTTGGTCAAGAAAACAGATATGAGCCCCGTGGGCCCATCGATGGGCTGTTGTGCCACAGAGTTTAGTTAAGCTCCTTAGGATCTATTAATTAAACTATTTAAATTAATTTTTTATCATTTTAGAGCCAATTTTGTGATTTTCAGTGCAAACGCCAAAACCTCCATGTTGAAACAAAGTTGTTTTATAATAGAGAAATTTTTAATCTTAAGCAAACAGTACGGAATATTTAGGATGTCATTTTGTGCTAATTGCACTCTTTAATTTAGCTATGGCTATATTATTTATCAAGTTAGGATCAAATTTATGATTTCATATATGTATGTGTGGCAATCTAGAATCTTTCACTCTGTCCATCGGGAAAGCTCAATTTTTAATGTTATGTATCTTTATAATTTTTTCTAACAGTATCTCGAATGCGAAAAATACTGAGCTCGAGAAATTACAATACCAGAATTTAAAAATATTGAAAGAGTACATTTCTCAAAAATAGTTGCTTTAATTAAAAAAAAATAAAAATAAACACTTGAAGAAGTCTATGTAAAGAAGATACAAATTACAATAAATAAACATATTATTTTAACTTAACTTTGGAATTTTATCACGTTGGGTTAAATTTTGAATAGAGCTTATATACAGTGGCACAAACAATTGAAAATACACCTTACTTTTACTTTATAAATCCTAATTTCAATCGAAATAACACATGAACTAGAAGTGAAAACATAATTTTATTCTTAGACATAACAAAAGGTTTAAGTAACAGTGAAAATAAAGAAAAATCAACAACAAAATTCTAAAAGAAAAATTTTCAGAGGCATTTCAAATAAACATAAGCAGATTTTTACCTCAAAAAATTGAGGATACACCAATGAAATTTTTGTTTAACTACCGCTAAATTTTTGTTCTGCTTGCTACTATAATAATCAAAGCTTGGGCAATGTTATCTTAAACTTTTTTACTGTTATTTTTGTCTTTTGAAGTTTGTTTTGTGAATTTAAAGTCGCAAATTTAAATAGAAAATGGCTCCTCGGAGAGAGACCAGTATTGAAGTAAGAAAATTTATATTAAGGTTATTTAAGAAAGGAAAATCTTATTGTGCAAGAGCTGAATTTGTCGGTAGAAGCCACTCTTGTGTGGAGAAAATCACTGAAAGATTTAAAAGCGATAGATTAATTGAAAGTAAAAGTGGAAGAGGAAGGAAAAATATTCTGAGTGATGTAGCCAAAAAGAAAATTTTGAAAGATATCAAGATTGATCCTAAACTAAGTGCAGTCAAACTAGCTCTAGAAATTTCTCGAATAATTGGCAAAAGTGTAAGTGCTGAAACTGTGAGAAATGGGATTAGACATGTTAGATATAATAGTCGAGTAGCTCGAAAGAAACCATTTACAAGCTTACAAAATAAGAAAAAGCATTTTCAGTTTGCAAAAACTAATCAATTGAAGATAGTTAACTTTTGGAAGAAAGTTATATTTAGTGATGAAAATGAATTCAACATTTTTCGAAGCGATGATCGTCACAGCGTTTAGAGAAAGCCGAACAACGCTTTGGATTTAAAAAATTTATATCCTACAGTTAAACATAATGGGGGTTTGGGGTTGTATGGCTTCAAATGAGGTAGAAAATTTAGTTTTTATAGATGGCATAACGGATCATAAGCTTTATATGGATATACTCAGCAACAATCTTAACGAAAGAGCAAAAAAATTGGGTTTAGAGGGAAATTTTATAATCCAACACGATTACGACCCCAAACATACAGCACGTAATGTCAAAATGTGGTGTCTTTTTCACTGTAAACAGCAATTGTACACACCACCACAGTCCTCTGACATCAATATCATAGAAAATTTGTGGGCCACACTCGAAACAGAGGTCCAAAAACACCAAATTAGGAACAAAGCCCATTTAAAGCAAGTGTTACAAGAAGAATGGGATAAAATATCTCCACATATCACCAAAAATTGGTCGAATCCGTACCAAGAGGTTTGGAGGACATTATAAAAGCTAAAGGACATGCAACCAAATATTGACACTGTCTTTCTAAGTGATATATAACAAAAATTTCATTGGTGTATCCTCAATTTTTTGAGGTAGAAACCTGCTTATGTTTATTTGAAATGCCTCTGAAAATTTTTCTTTTAGAATTTTGTTATTGATTTTTCTTTATTTTTACTGTTACTTAAACCTTTTATTATGTCTCAGAATAAAATTAAGTTTGTACTTCTAGTTAAAGTGTTTTATCGATTGAAAGTATGATTTGTAAAGTAAAAGTAATGTGTATCTTCAATGGTTTGTGCCACTGTATATAGTTTCACTCCAGTCAAGTGGCTTGAACTACGCTAAATGAATAGATATAAATTTAATTATTCATCCATTATTAATTATAAGTTGAATTAAACTTTGTGATTTCATATTTGTACATTTTCTTGTGTGTGATTTTTATTTTTCTTATTTTCTCCTTCCAAAATTTCTGTCCATGAGCAAAAATTTTTTCGAGTTATTTATTTTCTTTTAAATAATTAATTCCAAATTAAAAATTTATACTTTAATCCTTTCAAATTTTCCACTTAATTAACAAGATTTAACTAAATTGTGGATATTTGAACCCTATAAATCATTCTAGTTATTAATTTTAATAATGAAACATTAATTTTTATATTTATAGCCAAACATCAATTTTGTATTTAAGCGCTAATATAATATGTAACGCTATTTAATGGATACTTCTATTTAAAAAGAATAATTGAGAAAAGACCATTTATAAAAAGAATATTATGTACGTAATTCTTTTTGATGAAACCAAAGATAAATATCCAAAATAATTTACTTTCTTGCAAGAATTTGAATTTCAAAAGCAAGACTTATATATAATTGTTAATACCAAAAAAATTTTGTGATGGTTAAACTTAAAACAAAAATTAGCCAAATTGTATTACCTTATTATTAGATATGTTATTATTAGTTATACATCTTATAACTAATCTCAGTAGTATTTTAGTCATTAATTGTATTAGATTAAGCGAAGAGCAATTTGTAGCTCTGAAATCAGAGTAGATTTCAATTTCAATATTATAGTTTAACATTCCCAACTGATATTATTTTAAAACTACTTTTCAACCTATTTACCTCTTCTACTTAAAAATATAAATAGTATAAATTTACGGGTTTTGAGTTATGAGACACAACCACATTCTTCGGTTCTGCATCCAAAGGAGAGAGGAGGCGCTACCCAAAAAAAAAAAAAAAAAAAAAAAAAAAAAAGAGAAAGCGCCATTTTATTTATTTTTTTCATTATACTGTAAGACGAAAAGTATCCTATTGATATTTGCGGGAAAGAGAACTATTTTATCTTAATACTGATTGGGATTTACATATTTTATATACTTTTGAAAGCCGCGGTGGCCTGGTTGGTTAGGGCGTCCTTCTTGTTACCAAAAGGTAGTAAGTTCGAATCCCGCCTTAGCCGAAGATCCATCGTGTTCACTAATGGCGACTGAGGCACGTGAAATCTGTCGGTTCGCAATGTTCTCCATGTTCCCATTACAAATTAATACCTCTGGCGGTGGTTGGAGCCAGGCATTGGGTCTTCACTGGTTTCAATCTCTAAATTGGAAGATTCATATGGTGCTGCCATCTCTGAGCCAAAAGTCGTACTTCCACCTTCGTATGAGGGTGCTCTATTGAAAAACGGAAGACGCTCTCTCTGACTTCATTCGCCTAGTCTCTGACGGCGGGCTTGGCGTTGCCAAGTGTCATTAAAAACAACAATATACTTTAGAGAATTTCTTTTCTTTTTAGGAGCTCCATAATATTTCCAACTTGTTTTTGCGCAATTTTTTTTATACCATTGACAACTGTTTACATTTTTACACTTGAACTTAAGCATTTTCTTAAATTTATTTTAATACGAAATGTTGTGCAGGACACATAACCTCTGTCGAATTCGATTAAAGTACTTTTAGATCAGTTACTATACAATATAAGTTATAGTAACTGATCTAAAAGTACTTACAAGGTAAAAATTTCTTGTCATCCGTATTACTTCAACAAGAAGCGAAGACAACTAAGGGACCTTTGTTTTCATTATATGAAAGATAAAATTTAAGCACTACAGTATTAAAAACAGAATTCATTTTTGGACTAGAATATAAATAAAAGATATTTTATTTTTCAGTGCGATAATAATTGAAAATTTTCACCCAATTAAGAAATGTAACTTTCAAGAGAATGAAACAGAAATTCAGTATCCAATTTTCCTAAATGTGAGAAATATGCATATTTATTTCAAAGCATTTCTAATAAGCGCTTATTTTCAAATCTTTCTACATTTATGAATATTGTTTTTATCCTACGCCTGTCTTCGGCATTTTTCCCCTTTTGTAACCAGCAGCCTAATAACGTGATGATAAAAAAATTAAAACTAGCCTCCACGTAGAGTTGTCTTCATCAAACTTTAAAACAATGCCTGAAGTATCCACATGCATGAATATAAAATCAATATCACTAGATACTTAACTAAACATTTCGATTTCAATTTCATCTTTACTGCATTAACAACTGTGAGTCTTTACAATTTTATTTGAATTTGGTAAAAAATTATTTTTTACATTAGCCTCTTTGAACACATTGTATTTAAAACTTTTCTCTAACATATTTAGGATTTTAATTATTTTTACAAAACATTAAACCCGAATAGTCCCACATTCTTTTAAAAGAATATTCATATTGATTATCTTTTAGTTTAATGCTTTATATTCCTTTTCTACGATTTTAAACCATTTAATAGGAATACATTGATTAATTTTTTTAAAAAAAAATAAAGCATATAATTCTCTTCAATAGAAACATTATAGATACGAAAAACTACATGTTTTATAGATTTCGTGCATTACTCCATAATTTATTATAACTATCAATAATTATAAATAGTAATTATAATATATATTTACAGAAAAACTAAATAATTGATTTCTTAGTGATGAAAGTAGTAATTTATTATGGTATTAACTATAACAACATTTGAATACATAAAGATTTAGATTTTTACTGACTAATTTATTTCAACATTAGTTTATTGAAATGAAATTATTGACCTTTTAATAATATAAACTGAATGAGTACAAATCATATATAAAATTACATATAGCTCGACGATATACATTTCCTAAAATAGAATTTATTTACAATAAATGTAACTGAGATTTGCTATATTTATTCATAATTTTTCTTTTAATTTATAATAGCTAACAATTTTATTTAATGTTCTACTTTTCAGAATTGTAAATTTTAGTTTAGTCATAAACAATAAATTTTATTGTTAGCCATTTTTTTATAGTGAGTTTCAAAAAACATTTTATTCCTTTACTTTTAGAGGCCTGTGCGCTTGATGTAAATATAACTTTTGCATATTTTACTTATTTATAAAAATATATAATTTATTCTAAAAACTGATGACAAAAAAGGAATTGAAATTTTAAACTGTCAGTTACAATTTAAAATATTTCACATTTTACATCTATCTCGTTTTAGATAGCTTGACATGATTTAAATTTTAACTTCTGCTCGCTTGTTAAATTACAGCAACTACTGGAAAAAAATACGACAGTTACTGAAAAGTTGCGCATTATAATAAAATGTTTATTCATTATTATTATGAAGAACTTCATGATAAGTTAAAACGAAACTATTTATTATATAGGCTATATATTCTTCAATTTGGTTATAATTTAATGTGTACTGTTTCATTTAACAATACTTAAAACAAAAAGTTTGGAATTGTTTTCAAATACATATTATTGTTTCTTCTATAATTTTACTATTAATATACATAATTTATTAAAAATTAATTAAATTCTTTGAAATAAAAGGTGGCAATGATTTAACATATTATTAAACTTAACAGATGTAGACATTTCGCAATTAGTCCATAATTTTAGTTTAAAATAATTAAAAATATACAATTTGAGAAATTTGATAAAAATTTTGAATCTTTAATTATTGACGTGCAATTTTTTATAAATAAAAAAGTAATTTAATATTTTGTTCTATTAAATATTTTTTTCCTATTTACAAAATATATTAAAAGGAAAAGTATTTTTGATGTTAAAACCTACAAATAATGATTTTAATTTATTAACTAATTAATGAATGCTTATTAATGAATTTTTTAAACTTCTTTTAACTTATGGCCGCTGTTTTAGCTAATCCAATGCTGAATATCTTTGCTTTCATGTGATGATTTTAGAAAAATCAACAATTATTTCCTTCTAATCTATCTTAAATATTTTTCATTTTACTACTTAATAATTTGTTATTACTTACTCCTCAAATAATTTCTTATTTTTTAGTAACCCTAACTTGTAAGTAAATAAATATCTCATTAAATTTTAAAGTAAAAATTTACTGCTGATTATATGTTGCTGCTATAATAGAATTTTATATAACTTTTTAACGAACTTAAATTTTTTTTGGATATAACTATTTTATTGAGGATTAATTTTCACACATGTATAATAAAAGTAATTTTTGAGAAGATTATAAACTGAATAATGGATTTGTTATATATAGATTAAAAATAAAATTAATTTTGAAGGTAATAAATATACATCTATTATTTATAAACTAACTGTTCGATGTGTTTATTACTTAACTATGTAATACATTATTTCACTAAATATTTAAACCCATCACAAAGCGTTGGGAATTTAAATAAATTAGCATAATTTGCTAGAATCTCTTAACATTTAAAAAATACTTTTGATCTATTTCTTTACCCTTGGAATACAAAAATTATTCTATGCTGAAACTTTAAAATCAACTAAAGAAATTTATATTGACAACTTATTATAAAACCTTATCTTTACATAATAATTAAAAGTATTTGGGAATATTATGTTTCTTAAATATTTATTTGCTTTAAGCATTTTAAACATTAACAAATTCTTTTATATTGCTATAATATTAAAATTTTAAACTAATTTCTAGAATCTTTATTTCGCGAAAATCACATCCATCATTTTTTTCATTTATGAAGAAATACAAAAATGTTCGACGCCATAACTATAAAACGTAACACGTGAAATTATTAATGGAATTATGTTCATCTTCATTAGAAATTATACTAAGTTCTAAAAATTTTATCTCATTAAAATCATAAGTTTAATTTTTTCTGTGTATGAAGAAGGGAAAAAACTGTTGACACCATAACTATAAAACATAATGAGTGAAATTATTAATGGGCTTATACTTATCTTCATTAGAAGTTATTCTAATTTCTAGAATTTTTAACTATTTAAAATCAATTCCATCATTTTTTTATATATGAAGAAATAAAAAAACTGTTGGGCTCTATAACTATAAAAACTAGTGAGTAAAATTGCTAATGCAGTTATTCTAATCTCTAGAAATTTTAACTCGTTCAAATCACATCCATCATTTTTTTTACATATGAAGTAATACAAAAACTGTTCGACATCATGTCTATAAAACTTAATAAGTGAAATTACTAATGGAATTATGTTCATCTTTATTAAAAGTTATACGAATTTCTAGAATTTTTTTATACATTAAAATCTCATCTATCATTTTTTTATGCATGAAAAAATACAAAAACTGTTCGACATCATGAAACCTAATAAGTGAAATTACTAATGGAATAAATTTTGTTAATCTTCATTAAAAGTTATACAATAACGAGTTATTTTTAAATATTAACTTAATTATGAAATGTAAGAAATTATAGGTCTACTTACAGTTTTAAGAATGAAGAGCTTCGGTTTAAAAATATATTGTCTTTCGTTTGCACATCTGTCATGCCGTTTCAAGTTGATAAGGATACCATGTTTTTAGCTTTGCGATTGCTTATCGATTACCTATGACTCACATATCTGCATTTATAAGTATTTGGAATTTTTATTTTAACTATAATTTCTACTAAGAATATTGATTTTACTTTAAACAAAAATAAATTAATAATATTTTACTTAAACGTAAAAATAAACTAAAATCATTAATATTTTAAAAATTTATAAGAATATGAAAATCATTAATATTTAACATTTACTTTAAATTATTTTGATTTTAATTCATCACTATGTAAAATAAGGTATTTTAAGTTGTATTATATTATACAACTGTGATATTTTTATTTTTCGAGCAGTTGCTGTTGTTTAAAAAATGTACAAAATTTACAACTTAAATAATGTCAAAATATCTAAAACGAGTTGAATGTAAAATTAATGTCATTTAAAATTATTGCTGACAGTTTAAAATTTAAGTTTTAGAAAAAGTTTTGCCGAATAAAAAAATTAGTATTTAATTTTTACCTTATTTATTTTAAATTTTTTAGTGCGTCACTGCAGATTTCAAGCAAGCGTAAAATGTAATTTTTTTTCTCTATTTTTCAAGATCTAATTCGAGAAATAGAAGATTTATTTCAGGCGACACTCTATATATTTCAAACGTGTGTAAAACTTTATTTTTTTTTCTATTTTTCATGATATAGTATGAGAAGTATAAGAATTTATTTTAAATTATTTCAAGCGTGTATAAACTTGAATTTTTTTCTCTATTTTTCAAGATCTAATTCGTGAAATAGGACGAATTATTTTATAATACTTTGTGGGTCAGTCTGAAGATTTTAAGCGAGAGCAAAATTTAATTTTTTCTTTATTTTTAAAAATCTAGTACGAAAAAGAAGGATTTATTTTAAATTATTTCAAGCGTCACTTTGCAGATTTCAAGCAGGTGTAAAATTTAAGTTTTTTCTCTATTTTTTAAGATCTAGCTCGAGAAATAGAAAGATCTGCGGTCGGTATTTTTTATCGAGTAGTTGCTGTTGTTTAAAAAGCGTACAAAACTTAAATTTTGTCAAACTATATTAAACGAGATGGAAGTAAATGTGAAGTATTTTGAAATTATTGTGGACAGTTTATATATATATATATATATATATATATATATATATATATAAATTTTATTTCCTCTTTTGCGATCAGTTCTTAGAATAAATTATAGATTATTAAAGGAAATCATTATTAAAATTATATACATCAAATTCATCCAGTTTATAGTTATATTTTAGAAAATTATAATAAAGTCACTTATATTAAAGGAAATTATGTTAAATTTATAATTCAAACCTTTTCGGGATTTGATAAAGTTTGAAGTTATAAATTGATGTACATAATCATACATTGTATACATATTCGCAAAAGATTTACAGTATAAAAAAATTAGTATTTAATTTTTACTTTGTTTGTTTAAAATTTTTTAGTGCGTCACTCTGAATATTTCAAGCGTGTGAAAAACATTTTTTTTTCTCTATTGTTCAAGATCTAGTTCATGAAATAGAAGGATTCATTTTAAATTGTTCAATGAATCACTCTGCAGATTTAAAGCATGTATAGCCGCCCAACCTGTCTAGTGGTTAGCGTACCTGACTACAGATGGGTGGGACCTGGGTTCGAATCCTGACTCGGGCATGGATGTACATTCTCTCTCTTTCTCTCTCTTTCTTGTCTTTGTCCTTTCTTTGTGTGGGCGTAAATGGTTGCCTACCCTATAAACGGGTTCCTATGGCATGAGTGTACTGAGGAAGTCGGACTCCACACCATATATGGTTCAGTTGGAAAAGTGGAGCAGTTCACCCCATACTGCCAGCCTGGCTGGCACACGACAACAACAACGAATCATGTGTAAAATTTAATTTTTTTCTCTATTTTTCAAGATCTAGTTTGAGAAATAGAAGGATTTATTTTGAATTATTTCGTGCATAACTCTGCATATTTCGAGCGTAATATTAAATATTTTTTCTCTATTTTTCAAGATGCAGTTGGAGAAATTGAAAGATTTTTACTAATTGCGTATATTTGAAAATATATGATATTGTAGAGTGATAGCCTTATAGCCGAGTCCTTTTAAAAGGCATTCAAACATCCACCTTGTAAATATGATTATTCCTTCTGCTAAATAATACCAAATATTTAATTTTTTATTTGTAATTATTTATGTTTTAAAGCGAATTTTCCCTTTTAATTTTCTAAAAATATTTAACTTTACACAAATATATTTTTAATTATCAATTACAAGTTATTTCTACATCAAGAAAATTATTCAGAATAAACAAATCGCACATAAATATTTTCATTACTTCCAATTTAAAACAAAATTATATTCACTAATAAGACCTTAAAATGAATTTACCAATAATTTTTACTTTGCATGGTAATAATTTAAACTAGAATTTTAACATTAAGAATAATGTTTAATTCAGTGAATTTTTTTAAATATATACTATTAAAATTTCGTTAAATGTAACATTTATACTTCTTAATTTATGATCAGAGTAATTTTAATAGGTTAAGAAATTCGAGTAATTACGTTTTGCAATTGCTATTATTTATAAATTAATTATTCAAAATTTAAACATCTAATAACACATATATTATTTCACTAAATAATTAGTAAAATAGTATATGTGTGGTGGTTAAATGATATAGTTAAAATCTGAAGAGTTAATTTATAAATAATTTGTACGTTTTTATGATTGGTTTCCAAATTAATTTCATTTCAAATCTATATAAAGTATATATGTTGCAAGTTATAATCTTAAGTTACAAAATAAAAATTAATCATCAATAAAGTAAAAACCTGTTATACTTTTAAGTTTTAAGAACAGTTCCTTATAAAAATTATATACAGGTTTGATATTAGATGTAAAATACAAATTAACAGAAATTTTTTAATTTGAAATTTAATGAGATATTACGCATTTACATGTTCAGGTTGCTTGATTAGTTCTAGGAACCTTTTGATAAGAAGTCCATATATTAAGAATAAATGAAATTTATTAAATGTCACACTGGGTAACAGCAAAAAAATATCTTCGAGTACAAAATACTTCAAAGAAATAATCGTTAATATTTGACCAATCATGGTATTAAAGGAAGGTTTCTCAGTATTTTTTTTTATTGAACGGCGGGCACTGAGGTGATCAACCCTTCGCCACAACAAAGCCGGAAAATACCTGCTATATATAATTTTCTACTATTATATGTAACAGCTATAACATAATAGTATAACATTTACTCATTCGATTTCTTCAATTAAAAGGTCAATAATTTCAATTAAAATAAATTAGCTATTTAAAAATATAAATCTTTATGCTCTCAATGTTATAATATTAAATATCACAAGAATTAGCAATTAATTACTTAGTTTTCCTTTAAATTTTGTTATAAATATATACCACAATTACAACTTATGGTGAAAATGTGCTTTAAGTCCCCTGCTTGGCGCGTTTTCCAAAACGCTAATACCGTGGCGAAAACTCTACCGCTATTTCAAAGTGAAACTTAATTAGCTACCAATGAAAAGGCTAAAACAAAAGAGTAATGAATGATCCTGAGCGAAAAAGCGCTTCAAATTCGCGAATTGGCGAAGAAGGGGACCGAAACCGCAAATAACCCGTACTATAATTATTAACAGTTCCAATAAATTATGAAATATGATGCACGAAATCTATGTAGTTCTTCGTATCTAAAATGTTTCTATTAAAAAGAATTATAGGCTTTATTTAAAAAAAAAGAATTAATCAATGTATTCCTATTAAATGCTTTAAACTTGTAGTAAGTGAATATATAAAGCATTAAACTAAAAGATAGTCAATATGAATATTCTTTTAAAAGAATGTGTGACTATTCCGCTTTAATGTTTTGGAAAAATGATTAAGATCGCTAAATATTTCATCCAATTAGGGAAAAGTCCTTAATAAAAATATGTCAATAAAGTTTAATATAAAAAAAAATAATTTTCTACAAAAATAAAATAGAATTATTAAAATTTATAAATATAAGCTATATTCATACAGTTGTTAATGCAGTAAAGATTATATTGAAATCGATTCGTTATTTTTAGATGTTTAGTTAAGTGCCTAGTTTAAAATGATATTGATTTCATATTCATGCATGTGCATCGTGACTACTTTATTTCATAATAAAAACTTAAAACATTTCATGACGACAACTCAACGTGGAGGCTAGTTTTAATTCTTTTAATGCTTTATCATCACGTTATCAGGATGCTGGTTATATAAGGGGAAAAAATACTGAAGACACAGCGTAGGATAAGAACAATATTCATAAATGTAGAAAGATTTGACAGTAAGCGCTTAATAGCATAAAATAATAGAAATTCTTTGAAATAAATACGCATATTTCTCACAATTAGGAAAATTGGACACTGAATTTCTGTTCTATCCTTTAAGAAGTTACGTTTCTTTAATAGATGAAAAATTCCGATATTTATCGCACTGAAAAATAAAATATCTTTTATTTATATTCTAGTCTAAAAATGAATTCTGTTTTTAATAGTTTAGTAGTTAAATTTTATCTTTTATATTATGAAAATAAATGTTCCTGAGTTCATCGCTTCATGTTGAAGGATGACAGGAAATGCTTATCTTTTGCAGTATTGTATAGTTGCTGATCTGTGAGTTCGACCGAGATCTTCCGCAACATTTCATATTAAAATGTATAATTTCAAATTTTAAAATGTCGACAAGGTGTCGACTATTTCAAAATAAAGGCCCGATGAAAATAATATTACAAATTCGAAATATTTGTGGAACTTTGAGAAAGAAAATTCTCAGAAATATATTAGTAGAATTCCAAATCATATCAAGATGAATTATTCCTCCCACATGCAGATACCGATACTTTTCTTCTTACAAAGTACTTACTTGGTATATTGAATAAAAAACAAGTATATAAAATGGCGCAGAATAGATAATATCTGGTTGCGTATATTCTTTTCTTGAATTATAACAGGAGAGGCGCAGAATGGATTACTTTATACTACAGATTCATCAAATTGAAATACACGTTAAGAGGTACAATATCCATGTACTTAAATTATTTTTATCGTATATGAAGAAAAGACAACTTATTTTGTTGTTATCAGGTTGTTACTTATGATACTTGGCGAAGCCAAGCCCTCCCATCATAAAATAGAAGTCAGAAAAAGCGTCTTCCATTGTTGAATAAACCACTCCCTACGAAGGTGGAAGTACGACTTTGACTCAGAGATGGCAGCACCATCTGGGTCTTCCCATTTACAGATTGAAGTCAGAGAAGACCCAACTCCAGAGGTATTCATTTGGAATGAGAACATGGAGGACGATGTGACCACGACATATTTTACATACCCTAGTCAACATTAGTGAATACGACGGATTTTTTAGCTAATACATACATACATACATACATACATACATACATACATACATACATA
>JAPDSC010116746.1:10458-26097 GCA_026290005.1 Latrodectus geometricus | reverse complement strand
TTTCATTATGCTACAAATTATGCGTTATGTTTAATTATGTTATACATAACGCATAATTTGTAGCATAATGAAAAACGATAAATCATGAAATGCTGATAATCATGACATGATTGACAAATATCGTTTACAGAGGTACAATCAGCAGTAGACAAAACCAATCAATCTGTTGAAAAAATCGGAATCAGAAGTGCACAAATTATGGTGCTACAAATTTTCCAATAATGTTCCTCGAGATTTTCTCTTAAAATTCATGCGTATAATGAGCATAACATTACTCTTGAATATGAGGATTTAGAGTTCAATTCACTTGAAGAATTCGAAAAGTATAAAGGAAATTTAGAGAACGAAACGAATTCACATTTCATCAAAGACTGTGGAGGAAGTAAAAAAAGTAAAGTAGGTAGTCAACACTTTTATTTTGTGTGTAACTACTCAAAACAGCGAGATAATACTGAAAATAAAACGAAGAAAATTAATTTGTACTGCCCATCATCAATAAAGTTAACAGTGTCTTCAAATGGAAGTTGCAAAGTGCATTTTTGCAAAAGGCACACTTTTTACAATGCTTGGTACCAAGTTATGGAAGTTCCGAAAAAAGATTATTTTGTACATGGCACATAGACCGTGCGTGGAGAAATAATCTTAAAAAAATTAATTCAGCAGAAAAACAACTGGAGGTGTATAAAATATTACGCACACTTTTGAAAGAGCGAGATTCCATTGCTTTTCATAAAATGTTAACAGAAGCTATCTCATTGTTGTTAAATAATGATAAAACATCTGAATTTGGAAAATATTTTGTATCTAACTATGCAAACTGCATGGAAACATGGGCATATTGTTATAGGTTACATTGTGGTATTAATACTAAATATGCATATTGAGAGTATGCACCGCACAATCAAGCATGTTTACTTACGAGGTAAACACATAAAAAGATTGGATAAATCGATAGACATACTTATGCAATTTATCAAAGACAAATTATGTGATAGACTAATAATCATGAATAAAGGGAAGCTCATAAATATGTTAATTGAGCTTCGTAAGAGATATGATTTAAGCTTAAAGATTCCTGATGAATTAGTCTCGAAAACCGAAAATGGCTGGAAAGTAATTTCAACATCAGAAATCCAAGAAGTGTATTTTGTACAACAATCAGATATTTATTGCAAATGCCAGTTAACTTGTTTGGAGTGTAAGTCATGCACTCACAATTATACTTGTACTTGTATAGATTCCAGCATAAAATGGAATATGTGCAAACATATCCATTTAATATGTTGTGTAAAATCCATGAACACTGGTAATAATTCTGAAGATGTAATTCTTCAAAACGATGATGATCCCACGTTACATATGCATATTACTGATCAAAATAAAGAGAGAGAGTCAGACGTATTAGTTTCTAAGCAAAAATAATTCCCCTGCTTCAAATATAAACCTTTCTCTTAAAAAAGAGAAACTCAAACAAAAAATTATAAGCATTATTGATTCAATATCATCAGACAGTCTGATTGTAGCAGCTGAAAGACTTATTTCCCCAATAGAACCAACTTTAAATGCCATAATTACATCAACCAATTGTTCACTGACATCACAAGATAATCTTAAAAAAAGTCCCCGCAAACAAAAACATTACCTGTCAGAGGCTTTTTTTACTCTACACACAGAATTCGTAAAAAACCAAAAAATTCAATTGTAAAACCAAATCATATTGAACAACGAAATATAGCCTTATCTCTAATTCTGAACAAGAATTCAATTTCTAAAGAAGAAAATGATATTTAAATTATCTTAAACATGATTTATTCAACATTATTATTATTTTTTGTAACTAAGCCATTTATTTCCATCCAAAAATTGCCCATCATTTAAACATTTGTATGCTTTAAAAATTAGGAGGGCTCAGATCACATTTCTTACTTTATTATTATTACTCAAGGATCATTTACTAAAATCATTATTGTTTTCTAACTTTAGTATAATTTTTGTGAATATTTATAGTACTTTTTAAATATAGTAGGTTCCAGAATCACATGTGTATAGTTTGGAATCATCATTAGTTTTAGTAACCTACAATTGTATTTTTGTAAGGACCTACAATTGCATTTGTAACATACAATTGTATTTGTAAGGAAAACCTTACGAACTTTTTAAAAAGAAACAAATTTAAGTTATATGAAATGAATTCCTTCATTAAAATGTATTTTGTGTTTACAGCAATGTATATTTTCTCAACAAAAGCTAAATTCTATGTTTTTTCAAATTCTTACTTAAAAAGTTTAAAATAAAATTTAGTCCAATTTTAATGAAAAATAATTTAAAATACATTTAACATATTTTAACCATGATTAATTAATACGCTTTTTTAAATATAAAGTCTAGTTATCATTAAGGTACATTGCAATATTTTAAAATCTAATAGTGGCTGCAAGATTTTCTTACAAGAATATTCTAGTTTAAAATTATTTCTTTTAATTTGATTAGAATAATTAAATCTACAATAAAATGAAGAAGTACTAAGAATATGCACAGTTTAATGCAGTTTGTATTAAACAATTTCAACATAAAAGGAACACAAAAACCTATATTTTAACAATAATGTGTGTATCATGAGAGTCAGTAAGGTAAACAATTGTCAGAAAGCAATGTTTATTAAGAAACACTGTTTTTATTTTATCATAATGAAAACCTTATTAACAAATTGATTGCTAAGATACAACTTCCATGCTGATTGAAAAAAATTCTCTTTTCTAATGCCTCACACTTAGCTAAATCAAAGTAAATTAATAAATTATTAATATGAGAGAGTAAAATTTATAAACAATTATATTTTACCATTAATATTTTTAATAAAAAGTACACAATAAGATCATTTTAGGGCTAACTTGATAAAAACTATATAATAATATAAAAATAATTTTCATCATTGAGAGTAATTAGACTTGTTTACTAAAGAAAATATAATCATAGATTTTTTGAATGAAAAATATTCTTAAACATCTTCGTGGATTTGTAATTCCTTAGTTTATTAAGAAATTAAATATCCACGAAAGATGATTAAGAATATTTTTCCATAACTAATATATAGACTTTGTAGCTTAAAATAGTTATATATGTTCCTTAAAAAATCTTCGAACATTTTTTTAAATGACACCTAATGAAGAATGACCAAACACAAAAAATTTTAAAAAACATGTACTACTTTATATTAGTATATAATTATATCTACTAAAACAAACAATAAAAATTGGTACTTTTTTTAATTTAAAGAATTTTTCATGATAATAAAATTTAAACTAGCTGATGTAAAAAACGTTTAACATTCTGAATTATAATTTTAAATCAGGTTATTTTATATAAAATTAAATAAAAATAATTACATGTATGTAAAAATAATAATTAATGGTTGTACAAAGCACCACTTTTTCTTCAGATTAGACATTTTAAATATTTTTCTCACACTTTTTCTAATATTCGCGTATGTATGTGACATCACTCTTTCAGATTCTCAGTTTCTAGACACTTGTTACAGTTTGGGTGTTGTTGCGACTATCTCAGTAACTTGAGAATCCCGTAAAGTAGTTAAAAAAATGATGCTGAAAAAAAATTTTTCTCTCTAACTACGGAAAACAAAATTACAAATATAACTGGCCATCTATACAATTTTATTTATTTAAGGTTTGCTATTTAAATATTTTTTTCAGTATTAAGGAAAGTGCTTCTTTCCTGTTTAATAATTTTTCCTGACAATTTGCGCAAAAAGTATTTTGTTTTCCCATTTAAATAGTTTTTTTTTTTTTTTAAAAAAAAATAATAATGAATGCAGTACTTTGTTTAATAATTTATGAAAGTAAATGACACAGCTTTTTTAATCGCATAATCTTATCGTTAAAAAATAAACTATCGTTAAAATAATCTCTTAAACAAAAGTTATTAAAAGAACTAAATATCCTAAATAATTAATAACTAGTTAATACATTTAAAAATTAAGAATATTTATGAACTATATGCTGGGGAACAACATGAAGCAATTTGATGTCAATTTAGGACAATTTGCCTGGTCGACTGGATCTTACACATGTACTCCTTTTGCTTAATCGTAAAACTTTATTTGCCTTTCTTATTATTTCATTACTTTCTGACTAATATAATTAATTTCTATAATACTTAAATGTGTTGGCATGTTATGGCTCAAAAACAAAATAGCATACAAGCTACGTGCGATTGAGTAAACTGAAAAGCATAAAAACGAAAAAAACTACTGAATTTCATAGATTTATCATTAATGCGGGGAGGAGTCTGTGCTAAGAGAAGAGAGAATTACAGGAAAAACAAAATGCTTTGAAATTAAAATTGAGTTGCAATTACCACTATCTATCTATTTAATCTTCCTTATAAATTACTTTTAAATATTTAACCAAAAATTAATAAAAAAAATAAATAAATAAAATAAAAAACAAATAAAAGTATAAAAACATATACACTTGTGTATATACGAATTAAATAATTTCATTTTATCATATAATCAAACAATGGAAAACTTTATTTTGTTATTCTCTCCTTTTATTTCTAATTTTTCTTTTCTCTCCTATTTTCTTCTACCTCAATTAAGGAAATTTAAATCACAATTGCACTTTAAGGTAATTTCACTTAAACTTATAAGCATCACCACTGGAGGTAGCTCCAGGCACTCCGACAAATCTAAAACAGCTTCCCAGGAGGAGAGGGAGCGGCCGCAAGGCGAGCGCTCATTTTTCGAAGGCTTCAATCCTTCGGGAGAAGGAATGAAAAGTCGGAATTAATAAGAAAACAAATAAAAACAACTTTACAGGGGCTAAGGCGCCCGAAAAGTGATTACATATAAAATAAGGCAGTTAACAAAGTGAAAAATACAATTTCTGGTTAAGAGAATAACTAGAAAAGGTCCTAAATAAAATATACAAAGAATAAATCCTGATTAAATAAATGAATACAAAAACAATCTAGACTATATATAAGAAATTGAACAATATTTACAATTTATAAACAAGTTAAATGGAAGAAGTATTTACAATTTGTGTTTAGATCGATTCGATAAAATAGCGTCACAAAGAAAATGTGCAGCTATAAGTCTAATTTTGAAATCTTCTATGTTATTTTCACAGTTGAAAATCACATTGAAATTTGCTTCACTACAGTTTTCTGCTTTGTTGAAGAAACTGATATTTAATTTTGCAATATGTTGAGATAAGGTGTCCAGTTTTAGATCATTCAAGATTGCATTATTTTTTATGCAAAAAGGAGCTCCGAGCATGTTTCGCGGCGTCTTGTTTTGGAAAGTATCAAGAAGTTTGAGGGTGGCGGTATCAACGGAGCACCAAGCAGGGGATGCATATGTGATGACGGGTCTGATTTTTGCGGTGTAGATAAGTTTCTTTTATTTGACGCTGAGTGTACTAAATTTGCCAAGAAGTGGTGTTAGTCTGAAGAATGGAGCTCTTGCTTTTTGTAGTTTGTTTTTCACATGCGGCTTCCGTGAAAGGTTTTCTTTAATATTGAGGCCGAGATATGCCTTTTTGACCATGGGGATTTTCTTGTCATTCATGTATAGTGCTTTTATAGGCAGTTCCGGGAGGTTTGATAATGAGGAGATTGTATTTGTCAGCATTTATAATTATTTCCCATCTTGTACACCAATTTTCTATTCTTGTAATTTTTTAATACCCAGGTCCACAGAATTGGATTTTTGTACGATTCCGGTGTCATCCGCATAGTAGGCTGCAATGCTGTTGTAGTCTTCTTTAATTATGGGGAAGTCGACTGTGTAGAAGAGATATAATATTTTGCCTAAAAGGCTACATTATGGCATGCCAGTTTCAATTCGTTTAGGGGTAGAGTAGGTCTTGTTGATGCGAATATTAAATGATCTGTTGGACAGATAATTTTGTATGAGTAGAATGATATTGTGATTAAGTTTTAATTTTACAAGTTTCTAAATTAGACCATCGTGCTATAGCCTGTCAAATGCTTTCGAAATGTCAAGAATAGCGAAAGCGGAATTTTCTTTGTTGCTTAAATTCTCTTCCAATAAATTCGAGTATTCTGATTTATTGTTTCGTTGTGCATAAATTTTTTCTAAATCCGTACTGCTCATTTGGGAGAAGGCTAAGATATTTTTTAACTCTATTATAAATAATTTTTTCAAATAATTTTAATAGTGAGGAGAGAAGGCTATTAGGTCTGTAGTTGTTGGGCATTGCGAGGTCCTTTCCAGGTTTAGGAATCATGTTGATGATTGCTTCTTTCTATGGAGGAAAGAAATAATTTATTTTAAGGCAAAAGTTGAAAATTTTGGTGATTTCTTGAATAATTTTGGCAGGGAGATTTTTAATCATTTTGTTGTTGGTGTCTTTTCCGGGAGATTTGCGGTTGTTTAGTTTGGAGATGATTGCCATGACTTCAGTGTTGGTCACCGGTTCGATACCTTCGCAGTTGGGATTTTCATTTTTTAATCTTCTGGTTTTATTCAAACAGTTTCTGCGAAGTTGTAATCAGTATCAGTGTTGTTGAGTCGAAACTGCTTCTCCATTGAGTTTGCAAAAGCTTCCGCCTTCTCGACTTCAGTGTATACGAGACCTCTTTCACCGTGCAGGGGTTTGCAGGTTCGTGTCTTGCTCTTCAGACTGTTAGTCATTTTCCAGATGGAGTTATCGTTGGTATCGAGTGATGCAATATGTTCTTCCCATTTAGTTTTGTGTTTATTTATTTCATTTTTAATTTGTCTACTGAATGCGTTGACTTGTGTCTTATATTCTGGGTTGAAAGTTTTCTTATATTTTTTACAGGTTCTATTTCTCTCCTAGATGAGTTCTTTCATTTCTTTTGGTAGTTTGTAGAAATAATCAAATCTTTTGCGTTCTTCGGTGGCCTCTTTAAATGCGTTTTTGATGGTTTCATTGAGAGATGGAATTGCTATATCTACGTCAAGGTTGTTGTTAAGACTAGGTATAGACCATTTTGATATGGTTAGAATATTGGTGTATAAATTCCAGTTTGTCATTTTGATGTTATCTTCGTTTTGAGTTTTGTGAATATTAATAGTGGCCAAGACTGGAAGGTGGTCCGAACCCAGATCATTTATTTCGTCGGCAGCAAGATGGAAGTCCGCGTTAGTGATGTAGAAGTCCAGTATGTTCGGAACATGGTTCTGGAAAATGGGGTAATAGGTGGGTTCCATTGGTGAATAAATTTTTATTTTGGTTTCAATTAAGATGTTAAACAATTTTCTTCCGTTTTCGTTTGTTCTTCTGCATCCCCAAGCATGGTGTTTGCTGTTAAAGTCTCCTATTAATACAGTATCAATTTGTTTTGGAAAGAGGAAGTCAATGTCGGTTTCTGTTAAATTCCTGTCCGGTGGATTGTAGACCGCGCTGAATTTGACTTTTATGTTGTTGGCCAGTTCTGTGATGACAGACACCTCCTCATATCCTGCGTCATTTTTTGTACTAAATAGTGTGGATAGAATGACGTTTTTGACATATATGATAAATCCACCTCCCTTATAGAGTAATCTGTTGCATATGTATTCTTTGTAATTGCGAATTATATAGGAGTGACTGCCGTTGGAGTGCGTTTCCGTGACAGCGCAGATGTCGATATCGTGATGAAAATTTTAAATTCTTCAAATTTATTGTAGAGACCGTTGGCGTTCCAGTTTACTAATCGAAGTAATTCTATCGAATTGGTTCTACTGGTGTATGGTGATTGGCGTTATTAGCAGTAATCGCTGTCATGATTCCTGAGTTCTGGATGTAGGAAACGAATAATTTTAATTGGTCAAGTACTGATTTAGCTCCTTGTAACGTATTTTGGCGGGCGGCCTGTGCATAGGATCGGTTTTCCACTACCACACCTTTATGATTTTAATCGTTGTACTGTCTTTTGTTCTTGTTTTTATTGCTTCGACGAAGGTTTTACAACCTCGAAAGTTAGCTGGGTGGTCTCCTTGACAGTTGGCGCAGCGTGCAGGCAGGTCTTTGCTTTTCTGGCACTCGTGTGTTAGATGGCCTCCCCCGCATTTCACGCACTTAGGTGCGTGCTTGCACATCTTCTGGGAGTGATGTAGCCGCTGGCAGCGGTGACATTGTGTTGGTCCGCTTCTATACTTGACGAAGAGCGCCGGTATTCACAGCGTTAGGAGAAGAAATAGAACTGACCAATCAGAGTGAACAAGTTCTGGTGGGTCTCAGAGCCGCATTGTCTTGTGTCATAAAGAACACAAAAAATAAATACACAGATTGGTAGATAATTTAGGATTTATATTTGAAGTTTGCTTATCAAAGCATTTTTCTTAAGACAATAAAGATGAAACATCATTTAAGATATAATTTTCTGAATAGTTGTAGATTCCTGAATTGAAAGTTTTAACGAGTTTGCCGTGATACACATATTTTTTAAAACGTGATACTGAAAGTGAAATAAATTAGTATAGTTGAACCTTTATTTTACTAAATAATTTTTTAGAAGTATTACTCAATGCAGGGTAATATAATTACACTTTAATAATAATAACAGGATAAACACATACATATCCATATGTGATATGTACTAAATCCTCTTGTAAAATCACAAATTGACTCGATGTTTTTTCTGTTAAGGAAATTTGTCTTCCATACTTTCCAAAAAGGTATTTCTCACACAGATGTATTTTCCACTTCTTCACTAAGCTGATGAGAAATTTAAGATTCATTAAATATTATCAATTTTCTCCCTTCATTTCATTTATGATAAATATGATTAATATCCATTTTGTCCTATTATATTGCTTTCACGATCTTTGAAGAACCTAGCAGAGTTACAATCAAATTTCTCAGAATTTTTTTCCATAAAATTATGGTATTTTAAAAAATTATCAAAGAGAAAAATTGTTGACATTTATTTAAAATTAATATTTTCAGTTGAATTGTTTTATTTTCGACAAAGCAATTTTTTGTTGCAATAATACTATAATTACAATTTAAATTGGGCTTTAAAAATTAGGATATATTTTTCAAAACTCAGCATGTTAATCGGAAACTAAGTTTTCCACTGAAACATAAAAAAACATAATTTAAGAAATTTTAAAAACGAAGTAAATTATTAACTCTTTTTAAGTAAAATGATTAAATATTAGCAAAATTCGATTGGCATATTAAAATGGAATATTAAACAAAATGTAAAACGGAATGTTAAACAAGCAGTCATTTTAAGATAAAATAAATATTAAATAGTGACGGTATCAATTTTAATTTAAATTATCCTTAACATATTTACGTTTTCTCTTAATTAACAATATCTTTTAAGAAATTTTATTGTTTTAGTCCGTAAAAAATATTCAGATGATAGTAGCTGTTTTTGTCAACAGATAGCACCACCACTGAATCTCTTCTGTCTGTGTCTGGTGGTGGACTTCGTTCTGTTTTGATGTCATCTCTTTGCACTTTATAATGAGAGATTTATGTTATTGTTGGTTGAAGATAAAACTAATTGAATAGTGCCTTTTATTTTTTTATGTTCTTATTGTGTTTGTATATTGAAAGGTTAAAGCAAAATTATGTTCTTCATAATTTATAAGAATATGTAAATAGCTTAAAATCAGTATTTTTATCAGCAATGTTAACTTCAGTTTTTAAAACTGAAAGACAAAACAAATTTTAAATGTATGATATTAAATTGTTTAAATTAATGTATTTGAAAACAAGAAAAATATTGACAAAAAAAAAGTTTTTTTAAAAATAACGGAATGATTTTTTTTTTCCAATAGAGAAAACAATTGAAGTTCACAAAATTTCAACAAATTTTTCAATAGGAAATGGGTAAAAAAATTCCTTTAATAAAAAGTTATTTAGAAAAAACTGTAAAATATATTGTATCCTTTTTTTATTGATAAAATACACGCTAAAATGAATTTTACTTATAAAAAGTAATACTATCGCTTAGCATATTATATACTTTTATACGAAAAATTAAACTTAATGTTATAATTTATTGAATAAAAATTAAAATTTTAAGGTTATAAAACAATTTAAAACGACATTATTTAACATGTTAACGAATCAGAATGTGTGGAAAAAGCATATCTATTAAGTATAATATTTGTTCAAAGTTTTCAATAATACATATTAGTATTACTTTGCACATCCATCAAAACACAGTTTTTATCAATCTTAAGGTACGTAATCTATCCATTTTTTAATAAAAAAAACGTTTTTAAATTATTAATTTTAAATGATGCTGATTATGATGTATTTGAGTTGAAATGAATTGTAAAATAATTATATCAATTTAGAGCAATATTTGCTGCAAAATATTCAGAATATAAAATTTATAAAGAAGGTGGTTGCACAGCTAGCATATATTTCTGAGTTTTTTAAACCAATTTTAAAGTAGTACGCTAAATAAATTAAATATACTAATTTAAATTAATAACTGAGTTTAAATATTGTAAATTTCTAGAAAATTTTCAGATGAATAAATTTGTGAAGCATATATTTCTTTACGAAGAAAATTTGTTTTTAAATAGGAAATCATGTATTACATATTTTATTTAAATTTTTTACAAAATCTTATTTTAATTCTCTAATTTTAAAATGTGTTAAAATAAAATATATAAGCCATTGAAAATTACAAAATTTAATGTAAAAATGTTAATAGAAATTTAATGTAAAAATGTTTTTCTGATTTATAATTAGACACACACAAACTTGGTTATTTCACATAACAGCTTCAAACAAGCAATTATTCTTTAAATGGCATGAGAAATAGTTTTTTGAATTTTATATAAAGAACACAAAATCAAGAAGTTAAACAAACTCAGTAACTTTTGCCAGACTGATTTGGAAGTGATAATTTCTGTCAGGAAACCAATGCAACAGTTTTAGATATAAAAATAAAATGATTTAATTTCAGCAAAATTTGTTTTCGTAATCACATGGTCTAAGATAACATCTCTTGTCAATGAAAACAAAAAATTACATAATTAATAAATTTACATGATTAATTTTATCATCTGTGCTCAACGATCGTTTTCTTAGCAATTACTGAAAAATAACTTTTGTATTAGCGTTGTGAACAAAAAATTTACATTAGTTATCACTGACGTTAAAAGAAGGATCATAAAATTCTTCTTTTATGCTTCTTATTTCAAAGTCAATCGAAGGAAGAGAAAGAAAAGGAGCATAACAAATCGTAATCTCTATAAATTTTATTTAAAGTATTTTAATTGGAATAAATCTTCAACTAAAATATTAGTCATTTTCTCCAGTACCGTGAGAAAACTTTTTGAGTAAAACATGTGGGTGGAAGATGACCCCTCAACCGGACGCTCTGATTTTCTCTAATTTCTCCCCAACCAAAGTGATTAAATATTTATCAATGTCTAATCCCCCCCCCCAAAAAAAAACTGCTCTAGCACGTGGAATTCCTTCTCACTCTTTGATTTTTACTAGAATCCCTTTTAATCGACTCTTTCCTCACCCATACCTAACTGCAGAATCTTCCACCGCTCGGAGGAAGTACGAAGCAATGGAAATAACTAAAATGATATCTAAACTCCACTCTTCACTTTCTCATGGCACCCTCCCTCTCTCCCAAACACTTCGAACGAAGAAGCAGCCATTCTTCTAAATATTCATTTTAATCGCCCCCCCCCCACTCACACTTCTCCCCATAGTAACAAAAACGAAACCGAAACACACTGTATTTCTGTTTATTTAAAAGTATGAACTTTGGAATTTTAACAGGATCATAACTGGTTCTAAATAAAACATACAGATCTTATATACTAAGTCGTAATAACTAAAACAAACCACCTAGTCAGTATTTTAAATGTTACCTAGTTTTATTAGTATGATTTCTATATGTACTCAGAGGAACTGAGCTGCACTCGGAGCCAAGTAAATGAATTTGCGTAAATTTTGTAAATATTTTTCCCTTTATATTGTAGTCAATTCAGAACTGTAAAACCTTTATTGTTGTAAATGGTTCCATTTAGTAATTTTAAATACATTAAAACCACAAAAATGTTGTATAATCATGAAATTTATAGAAGCAAGAAATCTTTGTTATCTTGCGTTGTTAGAAAAGCAAAATGTAAAAAAAAATTTTCCTTATGTAAATTTATGTGTGATACCAGGGCCGGCGCTAGTTGTGGGCAAGCCGGGCCCCTGCCCAGTGTGGCAAATTGGCCCTAAAATTAAATTTCTCAAACTTTTAAACATTTTCTCTTTCTAAAATAATTGAGTTTTGACCCATGATATACTAAACTTTTTTACTTAAAATGAATCATATTTTTATGCATTAAGATATTTGGAATCAAACCCCTAACACCCTGTATATATACATGGATATGATGAGCATTTTGGAAGAGTATATCCGCAGAGTGCTTAAAAAAGAAGAAGCTAAAGTGCACTATCTCGGAAAAGAAATTCAAAATGAATTGATTATTCTTTTAGCTGAAAATATAACATCTCATATTATTACTGATATTAAAAAAGCTAAATATTATTCAATAATTCTAGATTGCACTCCAGATATCAGCCAGATTGAGCAAATGACAGTTTTAGTAAGGTATGTATCCATTGACAAGTCTAATCCCAAGGAGGTTTCCATTAAAATTAATGAAAGCTTTTTAGGCTTTCTTCCGTTTGAAAATTCGACTGGATATGAACTTTCAGCTCTAATACTTAAAAGACTTGAAACATTGGGATTGAATTTGCAGGATATGAGGGGACAGGCTTACGATAATGGGGCCAACATGAGAGGCAGTAAATCGGGAGTACAATCTAGAATAAATGCGTTAAATCCAAGAGCATTTTACCTTCCATGTAGCAGCCACTCATTATACTTGGTAGTTAATGACGTGGCAAAAGCATCCTTCTTAGCCGCCAATTTTTTCAATATAGTCCAAAAAATATATATGTTTTTTTCCTCATCAACTTTTCGATGGACCATATTATTAAAATATGTTTCCGGACTTACTTTGAAACCTCTAAGTGATACTCGTTGGGAAAGCCGAATAGATGCATTAAAACCACTAAGCTATCAATTAGGAAGGATATACGATGCTTTACTTGCTGTTTGTAATAACTCGGAGGTCGACAACTCTATAAGAGTTGAGGCTTCTGGACTATTAAGTTGTGTTAAACAATTTAAATTCTTATGCTGCACTGTAATTTGGTACAAAATTTTAAATTGTATCAATCCTATAAGTAAGCTCTTGCAGACAAAAGACTATGATTTCCATCTGCTATGGAGCTCTTGAAAAATTGTAAAGGTTTTTTCAAGGATCTTGGATCGGACAGAGCCTTTAATGAAATGCTTTGCGATGCTCGAAAACTCGCAGACGAAATTGACATACCAGCTAATTTTGAGCTCACCCAGCCACGTCACTGAGTTCGAAGAAGGAATGTTAATTTCGACTATGAGGCAAAAGATGATCCAATAGAAGATCCTGCTTTGAAATATAAGGCAGAATTTCATTTTTTTTACATTAGATAAAGCTATCAATGCACTTGAATCCATTTTTGATTTGATCAGTACCCACAGTAACTATTTCCAATTTTTTTACAATATTTCTGATTTAAAAGATATTCCTCAAAACGACATATAAAGTTTTGTAAAGATTTAGAAAAAGTGTTGACTGATGGGAATTCATCCGATATAAACGCGCTTGACTTGGCAGACGAGATAGTAGCTGTTTTGGCTTTGCTAAACAAAAAAGAAAGTCCAGTTGAGATTTTAAAATTCATATCGAACCTTGATTTTGCTACCATTCTTGGTATAGTTTTAAGAATATTGCTGACTCTCCCAATAAGTGTGGCAAGTGGAGAAAGGAGTTTCTCCAAATTAAAATTAATTAAAAATTTTTTACGCTCCACAACTACCGACGATCGACTGAACGGCTTAACAACAATAGCCGTCGAACATGACCTGGCTGAAAAAATTAATGTTAAAGAAATTATAAAAACAATTTTCAGAATTAAAAGTGAGAAAAAAACACTTTTAATTTCAACTCTCGGATTAAATGTATTTTTAATATGTAATAAAGTTTTAATATTTAGTGGTTTTATAATTTGTTTTACTTTTTATTAAATATCTGTTCTGTATTTTATAATTATGCACCGAAAATGACTGTTTCCTTTTTTTCTGTGCAACCCTAATTTTAATTTAGTGCCAAAAACATAAATAAATAAGTATTTTTTTGCTAATCAAAACTTCAATATTGCTGATGAATGCAATTTTTTTACTCGTTTTATTTTACCATTAATCGTGAAAAGGGTTTAGGTTATTTCTTTTAATTTTTGTTATAAAGGGGTGGCATTTTACCTCTTTGCCAGGGGCTGCGAAGCTGCTAGCGCCGGCCCTGGTGATACTGCTAGTTATAATTTATCCAAGCATTTCCTGCAGTTTGTAACCCTTTATTCTGATTGTAAATCAGTATTTATGAATGAATAAGTTGCCTGCTAGCTGAATATCATGCCATGACTGCGGATACCGGCAGATCACTACGGTCTGACACTTTCAATCACTATGAACGTTAGTGAAAGCTGTGAGCAACTGGGCTTCTCTTTCAAAATAAATTATACCTAAAGTAAATTAAATAGTTGCATCCTCCATTGTTTTTCAATACATGCCAGCTTTTTTTAAAACAAGAATTTTTGCAATCGCTAAAGCTATAATAGTAAGAAAATGCATTACAGGTGTATTTGTACAGGTATACTATAAAGACGCGTTTTTGTGCTCAAAATACCGACAACAAATTAAAAACGGGCTATTAACTGTGTAAAGTATCCGCACTGGGGCTGAGATTAAATTTTCATTCTATAAGAGTTCGCTTTAAAGGAACTGGATTATATTTGTAATTTTTTCCTACTTCCTTTTGATACTACTCACTTATGTCAAAATAATTCTTTAAGTTGTGCTAACAAGATTTTCAGTTAAGAGAAAAAATATGAATACAAAGCGAACAAGAGAATTTGCGAGAACAAAATGTTGACGTTAGGATTTAGGAATGCGCTTAGAGATATCCCACACACTGTGAGTTTCCTACTGAAACGTCAGCTCAATGTGGAAAATGACTCATAGCTGAGAATAAATATCAATGGATCTATATGTTGATTCATTATCATTTATAAATAAGCATTCACTTAAATATTAATAAAACAAGTTTAAGTGATAATCTATAAAAAATAACTGTTATCTACATTTCATTAATTGCAATTTTATGAGTTTTTTAAGAATATTTTAATTTAAAGCACGATGCAGATAAAAATAAATTTCCTCCAAAAACAGTTTTTCCATAAAAAATTTCCAACATTTTCTTACACATTTTTTATTTCATGTAAATATTCATATTTTGTTATTTATATTTATTTTCAAAATTTGTATTTGTTAAAAGTAAATATTCAAATTACTAAATAGCAATTTTTAAAGACTTCCAATGTTAATTAAAATATAAAATGAGATGAAATAAGAAAATAATTTCTATTTTCCAACTACATCAACTTAATTTTTTGTCTCAATTTATTAAAAATTTAATTAAATATAAATAGTACTTTATAATTAAATAGTAAATATTTTGTGAATAATTATTATGTGAAAGGATTATATATAATC
>JAPDSC010116745.1:58737-91969 GCA_026290005.1 Latrodectus geometricus | reverse complement strand
TTTCATGAAGAAAAAAAATTTTTTTTTCACATTGCAATCAGACGTATATTACAAAAATGTGTGTTTTCGATATTCCTTAGTAGTCGAATTTTTCTTGTAGTTGTTTGTTCTTGTAGATGATACTTTTTTGAACAAAATTATAAAATAAACAAATTTCATGCCCCAAGCAGAAGTTGTAAAATCAAAATGAATACAGGAAATCTTTTGCACTTTCTGTTAAACTGTTGTCATCCCTTATTGCCACTATTTTAATAGAAAAAAATCAATTTAATAAAAGAATTGTTCAATTAATGTTGTTTGAAACATCAGTGGACTGATTGGTTAGAGCTTTTATTCTCGTTATCGGAAGCTCATGTTCATCAGCTTCCAATGATGAGAATGAAAGCTCAACAAGAATGATAACGCTAATGGTGGCTGGCGCACGTTAAATATGTCATATTTTTTCATGTCTTTTATATGAAATTATACCTCTGGAGATGGCCGGCCAAGTATTAAGGCTCTATTCTGTGGACCCTGCTTTCCACTCGACTGCTTCTATCTAACTGGAAGATCCTAATTCAGGGTTAAGTACAAAGAAGCATGCTGGTGTAACAACAATCAAAACTGTTTATCAGTATTAGTTAACACAAAATAGAAAGTTCTATGAGTTTATTTCTGGTTTAACACTAACTTTTTCAAACGATGATCGTAAATGCATATGAAAACAACGCTAAAAATATGAGCACTGATTTTTATTAATCATTTCTCTTTCTTTTCACAAATCATAAATACTTAAAATTTAAATTTTTATTATTCGACATTTATGTCAACGCGGCCTTTATATGCTCTGCAAAAAGTAAATAAATTCTACCGATGGTTAATTTGATTTCTATAGCTAATGATAAATTAAATTTTTGTATTGCAAAAATGCTTACAAAATGTATAGAAACCTGCGAAAATAGCACCAATAATATCAGGATTCAAAAATTCTGAAATTATTTTCCTAGAATATACAGCAAGAAAATGCATATGAAAATCTGGCAGACTTCGATTAATTAAATTCTACTTTAGATTTACTTTGTAAAATCTTTTTAATTCGACGAAGAAGAATCAGACTTTAAAAGTTTCAGATGATGTGCAGTTTGAGGATATAGCTTTTGTAAGCAATAGAGTAAAATTTAAAATCTTTTTATTTTTTTCCATTCTTTTTAATATTTTATTGTTGCTACATTTTTTGTAATGTATGAATAGTGTGCTTATGAATTTCTTTTAATGAGAAAATGTAAGTACATTCGTGAACGTAAATACATTTCCAACATTTTTAATATACAATTTATTTTTGAGTTGTGTTTTTATCGCATATATTTTCTTTAATGATACGGCTTTTATCATGAAACATGGGTCAAGATTTTGCGACAATGATGCTTCCGGCAATGCCACTCGCAATTTGAATTAGTGTGGCAGACTTTCTTCCGGAGATTGCTGAAAATTAATATGAATTTCCATAAATGTTCTCGAACCGGAACTCATTCCTGTAGACTTTTAATGAATGCCTCGATTCTTTCAAGGGCTTTTCATATAAACAGTGAAATGAGAAAAAACAGGAAGCAAAGTGTTTTCTTATGGTTAAAAATCATCAAAACAAAACTAAAAACGTTTGCAGAAAAATATTGAAATGATAATTAAATTTGTAAATTAATATAAAAGAAAATAAAAGTTGGTAAGAAATTAATCAAGAGAATTAATTGAATATGGTGAATTAAGATGTGTATATAACATTGAAGTCTTTACTACTAGATAATTAAATATGACTAGCATTGTATAACTAATTTATTTATCCAATTGTCACAAATAATTAATAAAAACTATACATTTTGAAACGTGAAAAATAATAAATATGTGAACAATACATTCCTGGATCACTGTATATGCTTATCACTGATATAAATTTAGAGTAAATAAATGAATGTTTTGAATATATTTTTGTCCGTATTACTTATTGAGTTCAACATATCTAAATAAATGCAATCCTACTGAAAAATATGTCATGGAAATACTTAAAGTAATTTTAAAAAATGAAAAGTTTTTTAATGTCTTAATTCATAAAATAAAATTTACTTTCACATATCCCGTTTATTATTGATGAATATACAGAAAAAATAAAATCTTACATGCCATCTTACATGCCATCTTACATAAACTAATATATTCAGAAATTTTATATACAAATTTTGGTTTCGCTCTTCTCAAAAATTACTTCAATACACATATTGTGTGAAATTAGCTCTATTTAATATATAAAACACAAATTTATACAATAATTTAATTTCAATATATGTTACGAATGGCAATGATTAGTGATAGCCCATAAAATTTTACAGCATATCAGGTAAAAAAACATACTTTTGAAGGAATTTTCAAATTAATGAATTAATTAATATTTCTGAAGCCATTCAATTATCTCACATACCACTCAAAAAACTAACATAATTGTCTTTTTTAGAATTAAAATGATTATATATGATAATAATATACCCTGTCTTGAATACGTTATTGAAAATGGGAATGAGATATTATTATTTCATGTAAGAGTGCTCAAATTTAGAACATTGAATACTATTTTCTCAATTTAACTTTCGCTCTTGATTGTGTAAGAAATGATTTTGTTACTCATCATTGTTGCTACCTTCGTGATGATTGTTTCTTTATATCATTATTTCTTTAGACACCCTCTGGAAGTAAAATGTAAATTTACTTTGCGACTATGATTAAGATAAAGATATAAATAATTATTAAAAGATTATTTTGTCCAATTACATTAAGTAAGATTAGATTGATTTTCTGAGTAGCGTAATTGGGATTAAGCGATTCCCATCAAAATACTGCTCTTGAATTCATGGGTGGTCTGCTAGAAAAAAGGAATACCTCCATAATAAACATACAATCTTAATTACTCTTTACGCTCCATTTAATTTCCACCAATAAACGGGCTTTAATTCTGAATAGGTTCGAAGAAAAAGTATAGAATGAAATGTCTTTAAATAACAGATTTTTGTTCAATGACTGTATCATCATTACAAAACGCATTAATGCTGTGTGTCGTCTCATATTACTGAAAATTTCATAGAATATTCTGAGTATTTATAAATTGGTTTATTTACTGACAGAAAAAACTTTTCTTTTTTATATAATTTAGAGAAATGAGTTTTTGTAATATTTTTTTATCACATTCTTTAACAGTAATTTTAAATGGTTTAGTTCATGGTTTTGAATTTTTCATTTCTATTTTCCTATATTTAATACTGTGTAAATAAATATATGATTTACTTTTAATTTACAAGCGTAATGATTTATTTTTGATTTACTGAATGTGAAATGTCAGATATTTTTCAAAGCACATTTATTTTGTGTGAGAAATCACATATGAAAATGCTTAAAGGAGAGATAAATATTAAGTTTCTTAATGTAAGATTTATGAATATGCTGAAATACAAATTTCACTCACGTCTTATTAAATTATAAATTTTATTATTTAATCATATCTTACAGTCTAATGAAATACATGAAAGCAAGATACTCTTATAATAGCGTTCATGAATTTTCTTTCAGAATTTTTGTGCAGTGACTGATTTGTAAAAATTCTATTAAATAACAGTAAATTTTCCTTATTCTAAAATGAAAGTTAATCTGTTTTCTACTTCCAGGTAATTTATATAATTTTAATGCATGTATTGAAAACACATTGGAATTTAAACTGATTACTTTTTCAATAGACTAAAATTCATTTATTACACTTTAAAATCCTTATTACTTTCATTATTACTAAAATTCATTTATTGCCTTAATTAATATTTTTAAAATCATAATATCAACTATTCTGACTAAAAGATATTTTTGGAATAACAATCAAAAAATGTATATTTAAAAAAAACATAAAGATCCAAAATTTTTAAGTAGTATTTCTACTACTAAAAACTGTGCTTAATTTAATCATATAATAACTAAGTTTTGAAAATAATTTTTTAATACTTAAAAATTATACCTAATTTCAATATTTTGACTATATTTTCCAATAACTGACATACTATAAAGCCGATTTTATTTTATTTTTCAAAATTATCACCACATCTATCAAATACTGTCAAAATAGTTTCTGATATTGGTAATCCTAACAATCGCTTCGTAGTAAGAAACAATGTACTGAAGTTGCCTTATGTTTTCTGACTCTAAGTCTTCCTCCGCTGGAAACGTGAGGGCCCTCTCGTAGGCGAGAAAGTAAGTCTCCACTCCCACCAAGAAGATAGCAAGCAGGTTTCTCTGCATTCAGCTCCGAATTTAGAGATAAGAGAATATATATTTTGCTTTTTTCGTAACGTTCGTATGACACGAAACTAAATGACTAACGCTGTAGATGTGTTTCACAAAGAATACAGAGATTATTACACCATTTTAACACTGAGGTGATATGCATTTTATCAACGAACTTGTTAAAATGCATTGAAATAAAAAAATTTGTATGACATGTAAAGTTTCTTTTTTTTAGATTATCCAGTGAACAGAAGACAACTTAGATGTTGTTATGATTTCTAAATTCAAAATAAACATGTTATTGAACTTAAAAATAAGTGTTTTCACCGATATTATAAAATTTAAAGTTTACTTAAAATGAAAAACTATTTTTGCAGATGGAAAGCGATTATTCAATGGGGCATTTGTATATATTTTTGACTGTTGACTTATGTAAATACTTAAATAATTCAAGAAATACTTATTTGACTATAAGTAAGAAAATGCCGGATGAAAAGTTCCTTTTTACTACCATTATTTTTTATTTTTCTCTAAAATTGCGTTTGGTTAAAAATATTTTTCTTGTTGTTTGTTTTGAAAAAATTAAGTAATTTTAATTTTTAAATACTTTTTTAAAACCCCAATTGATTTAAAAGAAATTTTTTTCCAAATATTTTGTATATAAAAAATATTTTAATTAATATATAGCATTTTATGCTAAGTAAATTTTACTTTGATGACTAAAATATCTATTTCCCATTATGTATATTGCTATCGAAAATAAATATTTTCGAAAACATTCGTTTCTGATTCTCTCTTAAATGAATTCTTCAACCTTTTCCAGACAATATTAATATAATCTCGAACACTTAATGTTAAACATTTTATACTGTTCGAAAATTTAAATGGCATATAAATAAAGCTGGAAAATTTCCAGTTATTAATTGAAGTGTATTTTTAATATAAAAATTTTATTTTCATCCTAAATAAATTATAGAAATACAAGACGCTACGAAGTTAGAAAAAAGTAAATTAAAACATGGAACTATATTATGAATTTCACTTAAAAAAGAAATAAATATGGAGACATGAATTAATGAATTAAATTATTTTGAAATATTATATTTCTTTATTACTTAGTTATTTCTATAAATATTTTCCATAGAGTCTCTTAAGTGACGTAGAATTATGATTAAAATACACTTTCGATAAAAAGCAAATATTGCGACTCGTAACAAATGCATAAATATTTCAGCAGTATAAAGGCTGATCCAACAACTCAAAATCAGCAAAATTACTTGAATATTAATAATATAAATACACCGAAAAAATTATGGAACATAATAAAAATAGTTAAAGATTGCTAAGGTTATACCAATAAATGTAGTGCGTAAATACTTTTAGGTTAAAATTTACAAAACGTGGAAGTAAAAGAATGGTATAACAAATGTTTCTTAAAATGTCCTTTACAGATAGAGCTACCATCTCGGCAGAATGAGCCGAGATGGTAGCTGAATGATTAGCATTCTTGCTTTCGGTTCTAAAGTTCATAGATTCAAATCCCACTTTGGGCTTAGATGTTTGTAGTGGTTCGGGATTTACTAAAACCAGTAGATCTCGTTCTATTTTAGCGCTTGTGTACAATAAATGACCTTTGAGCGACAAGCCAGACAGGGAAAATTACCAGCAACTTTTTTCTGTGATCTACGTAATCCTTTGTGAAATTTTAATTTTCTTCTTTATAAAAGATATGAAAAATATTACATACATAAATTAAAACTTATTTTATTTAGATAAATGTGTTTTCATATTTATTTTTTCCAGAGCTTTTTTATCCACGTACCTCAATGCTGCGCAATTATTTTCAATTGACTTGTCAGTCGTATCAGATATCCAAACAGCTTGACATAAGTGCTGAGTGTTTCCGTTTGATGGAAGTCAGTGAATCAATGAGGATTAAATACTTCTCTTTTTATACTAGATAAAGTACTTAATTTATGGATTCTTGTTTTGCAGATAGCGACTTATCAGAAAACATATCTACAGTTGATAGTAAAATCTGTAACAGAAAAACGACAACTTCAAAAATAAAGTAAAAGCTGTAACTTTTTGTTTTCAATCTCTTTATCGATGTCACTTTATGTAACAACAATAAATTCTGAGCCTGTAAAACGCTTTTTTCACCTGCATGTTTAGTTTTTGATTATTATTAAATTAAGTAATAAATTAAATTAATTTGTTAACATATTTGTATGTTTCAACTTTCACGTTCCAAAACTATCATTATGTTTTCATAAAAGTAAATGCACTACTGGTCATTAAAATTGCTACACCAAGAAGGCGACATGTTACAGACGTGAAATTTATACGAAAGGAAGAAGGTGCGGTGATATGCAAATGATTAGCTTTTCAGCGCATTCAGACAAAGCAGGCACCAGTAGCGACACCTACATTGTGTTTAAATGAGGAAATTGTTCAGCCGGTTTCTCATACACAAATTGCATTTGAACGTTGTTGCCTGGTGAAAAATTGTTGTGATGCCTCGTGTAAGAAGGAGAAATGCGTACCAGCACATTTCTGGCTTTGATAAAGGTCGAATTATAGAGTACCGGGATTGCGGTTTATCTTATCGCAGTATTGCTGCTCGCGTCGGTCGAGATCCAATGACTGTTAGCAGAATATGGAATCGATGGGTTCAGGACGGTAATACGGAACGCCATGCGGGATCTCAACGGCCACCTATCACTAGCAGCCGAGAAGACAGGCATATTATCCGCATGGCGGTGGTGGATCGTGCAACCACGTCACGAGCCGTGAGTCAAGAAACGGGGTCGTTTGGAAGACAACAAGTGTCTGCACGAACAGTTCGACGACGTTTGCAGCAGCATGGACTCTCAGCTCGGAGACCATGGCTGCGGCTTCCCTTGAAGCTGCGTCATAGACAAGAGCGCCTTCAATAGTGTGATCAACGACGAACCTGGGCGCACGAATGGCGAGACGTCATCTTTTCAGATGAATCCAGGTTCTGTGTACAGCATCATGATGGTCGCATCCGTGTTTGGCGGCATCGTGGTGAACGCACACTGGCAGCGTGCATTCGTCATCGTCATACTGGCCCATCACCAGGAGTGATGGTATGGGGGGGGCCATTGGATACACGTCTTGGTCACCTCTTGTTCACATTGACAGTGCTTTGAACTGTGCACGTTACATTTCTGGTGTGTTAAGACCCGTGGCTCTACCATTTATTCGAGCCCTGTGAAACCCTCGTTTCAGCAGGATAATGCCCAACCGCATGTTGCCGGTATTGTACGAACCTTCGTTGATACGGAACATGTTCGGTTGTTGCCCTGGCCAGCACGTTCACCAGTTCTTTCACCAATAGAAAACGTCTAGTCAATGGTTGCCGAGCGATTGGCTCGTCAACAAACGCCAGTCACTACGGTTGATGAACTGTGGCATCGTGTTGAAGCAGCATGGGCATCTGTACCTGCACATGCAATCCAATCTCTGTTTGACTCAATGCCCAGGTGTATAACTGCTGTTATTACTGCCAGAGGTGGTTGTTCTGGGTACTGATTTCTCAGGATCTATCCAGACACATTTTTTGAAAGTTTAATCACTTGTTATTTCTAGTATAATATATTTGTCCAATAAATATCATTTTGTTATCTGCATTTCTTCCTGGTGTAGCAATTTCAATGGCCAGTAGTGAATAATATGTATTTAAAGAATACAATAATATTTTGACAGTGATTAAAATTTCTTTTCTATAAAAAATTAAAGAGCTCCTTATTTTTTTCTCGACAACATGTATTTTCTCTAACTCTTAGGTACTTAAGTTAAGAGGACGAACTAATCGTCTAACATAAGTTATTCAAGGTATTCTCAATGAATGTAGTAAGGTTTTGTGAAATGAAATAAAAAAACCCTTTTAGTCAATAGATTATTATATTATATATAGTCAATCTAGAGATCGAGAAACAATATGGAAAAACAATTTTCGATACAATAGGGAGGATTCAATGTAGAAAAAAGTGCTGTTAGAAATTTAAGTGATTTTTTTCTACATAATTTAAAAAGAGACCTAAGATGAATTTACTTGTAACATTATCTGCGTAAATTTATCTATTTATATTGCACGCATATAAATGATAGAAATATAATTCAATTTTTTTAATCAATATTGTTTCATTCGAAGACTCAAGAAACAATAATAATTCATAAAATTAAAGGAATTTCATACTTTTAGATAAGTTATATAAAAAGGTGAATTATGATGATTGAAAATGAATATTTTTCTAAAGATTAATCTGTTGATAATCGCATTTGAATGTATTAATTCTTTAAACATATAATTCTATTCAACATGATGAATTCTCAAAAAATTAACCTGATAAAATTGCTTATTTCCAGAAATAATAATAAGTGAAACAGGAAGCTTAGAATCATTTCCACACACCTAAGTTAGTTTGAACGAAATTTGTCACACACAGGTATTTCTTATTATTAAATATTAACTTGGCTCTAAAAACAATTAGCTTCTTTCAAAAGGAGAGTAACTTAATTTCCCTTACTTTATAGAATTCAGAAGAAATTTAGAATTCGTGCTTCTTATCTAGTTGAAAAATTTTATTAGGTCTATAAAATGCTTTAAATATTCTACTTAATTGTAGGCAGTTGAAGAGAAAGGGTATATTATGCACAAATTCAAAACTGAAGATTTGCATGAAGTATGTATGGTTGCACAAAAAATTACTAAATTACAAAGAAGGGAAAAGAGGATTCATTTTTGAACTTCCGCTGGTTTTGTTGAATTCGAATAGTCCCAATCATAAAATGAATTATACTTATCTTTTCTTTCCACAAAATACACTTATAGTATATTGCTAAATGCAGCAGGAAAGTGAAATGAGGTTAAAAATGGGAAATGGTATAAAATTTTGAAACCTTTTGAAATAAAACCTCGGTATTTGGAATAAAAGTTTAAAAGTCTATAACGCATGGTACCATTAATCGTTTTATGATTTAGTCTTTCGAAAAAATATTTAGCAATAACTCCATTCGACAGAAGTGATTGATAAATATTTTTTTCTCTCGTCTATAAATTAGAACTGATTTTGAAAATATTGTTTTTAAACTTAAAATATAGGAAGTGTAATCCTAGTAATAATAATTAAAGGCATTATTTAGAATTATTATCTTCTTCATGAATTGATATCAAAAGAGATAAATTCCAAAAATAGAACATTTCATCTTCTAATCCGAAAACAAGCTTGTTTGCTTAGAAACGAAATTTCTGTGTATGAAAAAGGCTAAAAGTGCAAGTGTACACATATGTTCCAGCATACTTTAAGGATCCTTCGGATTAATAGTAATAAATTTGGAGTACAAGTATTTTTGCATGGAATTAGTAACATTTGGCATATGTGAGATAAATGTAGGAATGGCAAATAACACTTTATTTTATATTCTCATTAACAAGGAAACTGACATTTTATTTTATCAACTAAAAGTTTTTATATCATCATGTAAGAAAATGATAGATACTCTTTTTAAGTTCAAATTAAAACCTAAAATTATTATCTAAAAGAGACCCACCTGAAAAAACTGGTAACAGGGACACATGCAAAAATTAAAAAACTAATATTAGTGTTAAATCTCTATTTTTTGGTTTAATGGGATGAATAGTGTGAATTTAGATGCCCTTAAGTCCCATTACAGGTTTCGTTGGTATTGACGTTTTACACAAATCAATAAAAGAAAGTTAAAAAAAAAATTACAAAACTGTTTATTTGATTTGTCGCTCTACAGACATTTGTTTGGCAATCGAGAGTTAATTCGACCACCACTTAAAGTTAAAACAAACATCTATAAACATCCGAATCAACACTAAATGTGAAAGAAATCGATTACGAGTTGTTGAACTGATGACCACGGCTCCAACTATTCAGCTGTTGCTCAATGTTGCAAAATAAAATTGGCGAAATGTGATTTTCAGTGTCAAACTGTTATGGGTTGTTTGTGATGAAGACTTTGATATTCATGTCCAAATTTGATCATCAAAATTGCAAAAGCACGAGATTGTTTGAGATACGATATACAACTAATTTAATCAGGAAGAACATGACTAAAACAATTCTTATCATATTCACTCATTTGAATGAATTTAATTTCTAGAATCTTTTTTTTAGGTTTAAATTTCAAGTAGTTTGTTGCATCTTTCACAAAAGTGAGTTCATTCATGCTTTTAATCTAACCTTTAGCTATCATACTAAAATATTTATGTCCATGCTTTGTTTTATTTATTATTGTGGGTTATTCGTAAAATACTTAACTGTAAGAATAAAAGATTTTTGTTTTAATATTTTTAAAAATTTAGGATTAAAATTTCAGGTTCTTTTATCATATATATTTTATTTCATTATTATTTTATTACAAGATTTTTTTTGTTAGTTAAAACAATGTTTGCATAATTAAATACATGTGCAATCCTGGTAAATATAAGCTGGCTCTTGACAAAGAATTCTCACTTCCGAATATTTCGACTCCTTCTGACTAATATAGAAAGTTTTTTTTCTACAAGGATATTAGATCGATTAAAGAAATGAAAAGAGAGAAAGAAAGAGAGAGAAAGGCAAATCTAAGTTCTTAAATTTCAGATTTTCATTAATATTAACATAAATCTGTGTAAATGCTACACTAAGAAACCTCATTATCCTAAGATATATTTATTTATTTATTTATAAAAAGTAGGCATATGGTTATTTTTCGTAATAAGTTTTCTTTAGTTAACTCTGATCTCCTAAATTATTTTTTTTCAGTCAGTTAAATTTTTTATATTTAAATAATGCAAATCCTAAAATGTAAGAGCATTTGTATTATCATAATTGAACGAAAAGTCTAGCAATAATTTAAAATGTCTTTTTATGCCAAAATTTGAAATATTTCAATAAGAATTTTTTACACCAACACAAATACACTTGCATTTACAAAATGCGTGGGAATACTGTGTAAATAAATGTATATTTTTATATTATTTATGCTTAAATTACAAATCCGTCAGTTGTCAAAATGGCTTTCCAAAATTCGCATTAACTTCAAAGAAACTAAGGAAACATTCTATCAATGAGTCTTAAAAATTATGATTTATGAATTGCCAACTTTCACATAATTTTGAATTCATTTTAAGAGAAATTTTTTAGAATTTTTCACAATAGATCAATAAATTATCATGCTTGCTTTTTCTTAACAACTTCTATTAAATTTTTCATATTTGTCATAAAACCACTAGGAAAAGACACTAAAATTTACTTCATAATTACGATAGACCATAACTTATGCCATTATTCCTGTTAAAAGGTTTAATACAGTGTATACATATCTACTATAATTTTTATCTCAAATCATTTTCATAAAAAAGTGAATAAATAATCTGGACATCTTTTATAAAATATGTAATAAATTACGAAAACAGATTGTAATAGATTACTTCTTAAATCAGTTCAGTAACTTAGCGCAATGCCTATTTGCAGAGATAAATTTTTAGGTGCAAATACTCTAATGTTACAAAACAAAACAAAAAAAACATTCTTTGCATAAATCATGTATGAAACTTATACAAATCCCTTATAAAAATGTGATTTTAAAGAAAAATAAGAATTTGTGTTCTGTTTAATTACAAGTAATAACCTGATGTAATATTGTCTAACTTAATTAAATGAAATAAGTGTTTAAAGTTACTAACTTATTTATTATGGTACAAAATGCAACAATGCAGAGGTGCCATATATCTGACAAGCTCAAGAAGAACTTATTTATTGCATAAAATAAAATGTTATAGAAATGGAAAAATTGTGCATAAGGAGCATAGAATTATGCATAAATAGATTTATTAATGAATTATTACGTAATATATATATTGTATGAAGTATTTGCATCCAATTTTTATCTTTGCATTCTAAAAACTGGCTTTCATATTTCTTAGCAAATTCTTTTTATTTCTTATTTCATTTTTCTAACTTTTATACTAATTTGAAATATTTGAAAGTCATGATTACATATTTTATTTTCTCTATCGGTATCTCTTCAAGCATCTATTTCTTGATAAATAATTTGCCTTTTTCTTAATTTCTCAATTTTTTTTTTTTTATTTTTTTTATTTTTTTTTTTTACGTTTTTTTTTTACGGAAATTTTTTAAGAAAAACGGAATTTAAATATAGGCTTGGATTTTTGCTTAACATTAGACTTTGCTTTAGATTTGAAGTTATGATATTTGTTACTATATTACGAGATATGAGTGTGTGCAGTTAAAAATTTGTCCTGTAATATTTATCAAAATTATTAAATGATTATAATATTTATCGCGAAATTTACCTTAAAAAATATCATAAAAAATTGTGATAGTTTTAGCACAATATTTTTAAAAAATTGTGCTAGTTAAAAAAAATTGTGCTAGTTTAAGCAAAACAACTTTTGCCACTGTGGTAACAAAAGACCATTAATAGAAAATATGCATTCCTAATTACACAAAGAAAAATTATTATTCTGATGAAACTACTGTGTTAAATACCAACTCGTTTTTTAAGAAAACAAAAGAAAGTGAAGACAGAATAAAATTAAAGGAAAACTATTTTGCGAAAAATTTCCCATGTGAAAATGGCAATTAATTTAGTGTTACGGAACTTTCGCTCAACATTTCCTTCGCCTTTCATTTCTGGATACAATATATGTGAATAAGCTTTCCAGCTTTTTGTGCTTTTTATCTGAATCCAATATGCCGAATAATGTAATTTCAATTTTAAATTCTTCGATGCAGGACAATATTCCAAAAAAATTCGTGGAAAGTAAGAATCTATGATTAATTAAAAATTATGTATTATTCAAAAACAATTTAAGATGAAAAACATCCAAAATGAAAGATTCAACAGATTATTAATTTTATATTTGTATTTATTTCGTAGTTTTGTATTTATAGTGCATTATAGCTGCACATTCAATTTAGGTGAGGCCATGGAATGCTGCGTATAACCTATCTGGAGATTTTGTAAGTTTAAAATACCTGAATTCGATATTGTTTTTGATAGTATTCCATTGTTAAGATTTGGAATCCATTTTAAACCGTAAGTTTAGGACAGGTTTTTGAGAGTAAAGAGTGACTAGAATGACCAATTAAAAACTAAAAAATATTATAAGAATGTACCAATTTGTATTCAGAACTATTTTATATCAACATGGATCAAAAGTTATTTTAACAGTGTTGAATATGTTAGTAGCAGATGAAATGGTGTTTTATAAATCCTATATTCAATTAATAAACAATCACATTAGCTATTTTATACTATCCAACTGTTTCTGCATATGATAAACTGAACACAAGTCAGAATGTCATGCTTTAATGGTACAAAATTACAACTTGTTATTACTAATTAAACAAAATATTTGAGGTAACTAAAAATTTATTTTTGAATAAAAACAATTTTTTTCCGAGGTATGTTGAAACTAGATTAATTTTGATTCTTAAAAAGAAATTTATTAGTTTTAGAATATTAATATAATATGTATAAGAATATATAGTTTTAGAATACATCACATTAAGTATATATTCATATTATACTTAATATGACGTTTAAAATTCTTTTTTACACTAACCATAAGACAAATTCACATCAAATTTCAATAGTTGGAGATTTAATATAGACAAATTTGAAAAATAAGTTATATGAAGAAAAATATTATCCAGATATATTTTTTCCACTCCGTTCCTCTCTTGCAGCCCCAATCCACGTTTGATTCTCCCCATGATGTACGCGTGATACATTAATTTCATCGTGATAAAACATAGTTATTTGTTTGATAAACGCCGTCACAGTTCTTCAGGAATAAAGTACAACGCTCTCTGCGGCCACCCACTCGCCCCGATCTCCTCACTCCCACAGGGCGACCCTCAGCCCACGGCCGACCTGTCTGTCCCCACTCGGAGCCAGCCTCCCCACACCTCTCGCCTGGTTCCGAGGGTTGATCGGTCAGACTGGTTCACTTGTACGAGACTGACAGCTCCAGATGGACAGACATTACCCTTGAATTTTTAATTCATGTTTCGATTGTTACAGAAATGATGAGGTGTGCTCACACCTTCATTTGCTAGAATATTGCAGCTGATGAATAGGAAGACTCCTCTGTTCTGTTGTTATGATTGTTTCCAAAGTGCATAATGAGTTCCGTGTAAACAAGACAAGATCCTTGCACAAAAAAAATTAAAGTGTTGATTGAAATCTGAGCTCCAAATAAATATATTATCATGCATTAGAATCAGCTAACGCCTATTTCATGCATAATTTATGCATTTTTTATGAGAGCAGTTTAAAAGATTTTTGTTTAGAAATTTGTCAAATACATTAAAAATGGAACGATTCTTATTAATAAAAATCATTTTTGTGTTAAAAGTATAAACATTTCATTAACCAATAAGCATTGATTTAAGAATAACTGAATAATTGAATGAATGTTTCTGAACTTAAGAAAACTTAAATCTATCAAATGTAAACGTCAGGATACTATATCACAGAAAAAATTATTACATTAAAATTCAATGGATTGAACATCATTTCATAAATAAAATAGATTCGGTTGCTGAAGAAGGAAAAATAGATTAACAATTTATGAAGCTATTATCATAATTTATCGACTTATTCACCTGCAATACGTTTCTGATAAGATATTTTTGTCGACTGAAAAATCACTAAACAAGGGTAATCATTTGATAATTCTGAACCACCGTCAAATGACGCAGTCAGCACCAATTCAACTTATAATTTATTATAAGATCTTTATTTTAATAACATGCCTTGATTAATCATTTGTTTTCCATCAAAAAAAAATGATACAGTTACACTGAGGATGATAAGTGACTCTGTTCTATACTTGAAGTCTCTATATTTTATTTAAGTTATAGTAGAATTGGTAAAAAATATGAATCAAATGTTTATGGCCCTCAGTGCCATAAAAGACTAAGGATGAAACCCGGCTATGTCTAAATGGAAAATTATCTATTATTATAAAAATTAAAAAATGGATCACTGTAAAAAGGAATATGAAAATTAAAGAAATTAATTTTGAATATTTAAGGAAAGTTTTAGAAAACAATTCATGGTCTTAATTTATTTGTATAAAAATATAAATAAGAGTAAAGTGTCCAAATTATTTTTAACAAATACAATAATTGAAAAATAAAAAATCTCTCTTTTTTATTCCCATAACGGAAGAAGTGTTGTGTTTCATCATGACAATGCATTTCATCAAGCTTGAAAACTGATGGCGAAAATTTTACAAATGGAGAAAATAAAATTTGTAATTTATTCTCTAAACATAGTGAAAACGTTATGCTTATTAGGAAACTTTCATAACATGGTTGCGATTTACAGTTGTGCTCTTAAGATTCGTTTCTGAGCTTTCGCCAAAGATAATTTTAAAAAAATACAGAGAGTTTACAAGAAGAGTTGAGAACTTTTCAATGATAAATTTTAGAACTACACCTTTGTTCTGATAATCAAGTTCTGATTAATAATTAATACTGGTTAATAGATTTATATTTAAAAAATAGTTTAGATTTGTTGTTGTTGTTAATGACACTTGACAACGCCAAGCCCTCCCGTCACAGAGACTAGGCGAATAAAGTCAGAGAGGGAGCGTCTTCCGAGTTTAGATTTTAAATATATTTTTCAATTTAAATTATAAAATAATTTAATAAATAATTAAAATGTATTTTAGTACAATTTTAAAGTTCATCAATCAATATTTAAATGATATAACTTTCATAAAAATTTTATTTGAGGGAAAAGTGAACGTACAAAAAAGAAACTCATTATTAAATGTTTGATAGGTTATTTTTAATTAAGCGAACTTCATTTTGCATTACATTTTAAAATTAGACATTCCTAAATAAATTTTTTTATACAAATGTTTCCAAATATGAAAAATTAAATACAAATTTTTAAAAATATATAAAAATAAAAAAATTTAAATTTTTTAAAATTTTAACAACGAATTAACATATTGATACCATTAAAATTGTGTAAATTATTATGATATCAATATGAAATGTAACTTTAAAAATACTTATTATTTAAAGTGCAGGATTGCATGACAAATAATTTTTTCCCTCTTTACTTTATTTATTAAACTGTAAAGAAAATTATTTTATTATTTACATTTTCGATTATGGAAACTTTTTTATTATAGTATAATGTCTCTAAAATTTCTTTTACTTAATTTTATTATTTGATATGATTTTCTAAACATTCAAGCTGAATTATTTACAAAATCTGTTTTGCTTTTCCTTTTAATTTTACAAAATTACATCTTAGCAGGATTGTTTCTTTTTCTGACTGAAAGCAAAAGCAATTCATGATTTTAATTAAATTTATAAGCTATTTGGAGAAAGTTTTCTGATGTATTAAAACGTGTTCAATGATTAAAGCTGTAAGACAAATTAAGGTTTTTATTAAAAGATTATTTCAAACAAAGGAAATTTCCTAAGCATTTAATTATAGTTAAAAACATTTTTTCTGAACGGGAAGCCTGAAAAATAAAAATATATTTCCATTAACTGGTAATTTACTTTATAAATGAAAATAAACAATAAATTAAACCGCATGAACTTACTATAAGACTATGTTCCAGCTTCACAATCATAGCTTTTAAAAAGAAAATAAATTAAAACATGGAGCTTTCGCTCAAATGATTTCTTCGGAATGGACGAGTAACATTTTGTTTTTGTATCACTGATCGGCAGAGTATCTGATGAATAGAGTTATCTGATGAAGTAAAATAATTGCATTGTTTGCTATATTAATTGAAATTCTCTTAAATCTCCCAGTGAAATTTAAAAATACTTCATTTAATAGTTATTGCAAATCGTTATTGCGATTTTAATTTTCACTATAAATTAAAGTGAAAATAAATAAACTCTCTTCGAAGTATTTTTATAGTAAGTTTCTCACACATCACATGGCAACGGCATTGTTAACTTATACTTAAAACATTTCTTTGAGAAAAGCCGAATGATATAAATTTTTACCCATTGTGACAGTTTTATTTCGACACGCTCCATAGTCACAGCTAAAAAATAATATATATATGGCTAACACAACATTTTCACTAGGTGAACATCCAGAACCAACGAAATAGAACACTCTAACATGTACTAGAGATACAAAATGATAAAAAAAGAGTAAAACATTTATGAGTTCAAATTAGAACTTTGTTTGGAAGCAATTTAGATGCTTCCTCCTGTTCGATGGTATAAAGATAATACAGTCTATGTAGAAGGAAAAAAACTACTTGATCGTAAAATATTGCCATAAAAGGTTTGAGAAGTTTTTTCGTAGATTTAAGAAGACAAAAAATAAAGATTCGATTGAAAGTAATTCTAAGATACGGCATTCTTCGAATAGCATATTTTTTTCTAACGCAAGATTAGTACTTTACAGAAATCGTGAAAATCTATTTACATGCACGCAATATTTTTATGATCTTCTCATAAATAATCATGACTTGCAAATTGAATTTCATGCATAAGACTCTTGGGGACTTGATGCTATCCAATGCGAAATGTTCGTCAATTAAGAGTTATCTAATTAAATGAAGATCATAAAGTTGCTATCTAAACCAAGATGTAAAGGTTTTTAAGTAAAGTTTTTTCCCTGTGAAAAAAGTGGAATTTTTTTTTTAGTCAAAAGTACAAATGAATGAGTCCAATAAAATTTTAATTAGTGTTTAATTTACCATAAATTAGTATATTTAATAATTACAAATGCTATTTATACAAAAAGTTGAAGAAGAAAATAACAATTTCTTCTTCAACTTATGTAAAAAAAATATTTAACTACTGTAAAAAAAATATTTATAACTACAACTAATTCAATATTATCCTGATTACTACTTATTTAATAAATTCACAATCTAAATTTGCCCAAAAGGAAATAATACCACTTTATAAAATATATAGAATATATTGTACAGAATACTTAAATAAATGTGCAAAAAAAGTATTGAAAAAAAAGCAAGTTTTTATTTTAATCAAAAACAAAACTATTGATTGTATTATAATTTTTTCTATAGAAATGACTAACGATCCTTAGGTGCATTATATAGACACTATGGTATCATTACTATTCTCAATAAATCTAATATATAATTATCTTCAAGTAATATTTCTTCACATTAGAATATATCCATACCAGTTTGATAAAACTTATAGAATATTCAAATTCGATTTATTACACTTTTATGTTTAGTTTTTAATTTACTCTCTCTCTCTCTCTCAATATATATATATATATATATATATATGTATTATGCGTGTGTGTAAAATACACTAAAAAAAGAAGATAAATAGTAATTAAAAATGTGTTATTTATATACATATTTAATATGATTTTTAATATATATGAAATACATAACAAATACCAATTACATCAATTCAAACATAAAGAAAAATGAAACGTTTTTCATTCTTTGATATACGTTATAGATAACAATATGAACAAAAAATCAATCTAAGCAAAAAACCCATCAGAAACATCGAATAACAGTCGAAGGTTATAAACAGTTTTCGATTGTTATTTCAATTATCGGAATAACAATTGAAATGCTAGAAAATGCTTAAGCGACTTTTAAAATAAAAAAAAATGAAACTATAGAATATACAGTTATATTGTTAATAGCATAACATTATAATGGCCGAATCTTCAAAAACAATTTAAAAACTAAGATGTTCTTTAAAGCAACTCAAAGGAAATTGCCTGAATGTATATAAATAAAATTTCTGAAGAGATATAATAATAGTATTTACCAGGAATTTTTTTGTGTTTAGGTTTGAAAAGACTTTTCTTTGTTTTCTAATTTTGAGGAAAAATTCTTAACTGTGTTTAGACTAAATAATTTAGGCTAGTTTAAACGAATTAATTAATTCTTTTCATTAATATCGAATGAGAAAGGCAACATTGAATGAAAATATTAGTGGCGGAGACAAAGCATTGTATATGAATCGCAACAATTCTTTATATTGACATATCCTTTCAACAGTTTGGAGGATTGCATTATCTCAACCAACTCCTTTTCAATTTAGTTGAAATTTTCGCTCATAAACTTTCAAAACCAAACACAATTTACTTTATCATAAAGAATTAAATTTCTATTTCCATCTAAATTTAATATATATAGCTGTTTGTAACAGAAAATGTAATTAGTATTATATATTTTATTAGTATTATAACTAATTAGTATTATAATTTTCTAAAAAGACCTTTAAATTTTTTGTTTTTTTTACGAAAAAAAAATAAGAGTTCCCATCTGCTTTGTGTTTTTATTAACATTTTCGTCATATAAATAACTCATCTAGAGTTCAAATAAAAGAGAAAACCTAAAATAACACTAAAATCATTTTAATGTAATTTAAAATCATGCCAGCAGTTTCGAAATGAATAAATAAAGATTTACTTTTTCGGTTAAGAAAGAGATTGAGCGAAAACATTAAAGGTCTTTTTAAGCCAACAACCGATTATCATCACTGCAGAGTTCTGAAATCTTAAAAAGTTGATTTCATTGCTCCATTACCTGCAGTTAGCTATAAATTCTTTTTTCTATAATGATTCAGTAAAGAGAAATTGTATTTTTAAATGATCTGGAAATAAATGGATGTTAAACTCGATAAATGCAAGTCACTGAATTTTTTATAAATTGAAACCTATGTATTTGATATTTGCAGTACTAAGACATTATAAATTATATTATCTTAAAAGTTAATAGGAATATTTAACTCATAAAACTTAAATATTTATTAGAAGGATGTATTTCACCAGCTAACAAAGTTTGGAGTCCCAACTATATGTAGAAATATAAATTATTTTATTCCACATCTTTTATCTAACAATTCACAAGCCTACTCGAATAATTAAATCTCACAACTATTAATCGTTAAATTTCTTATGCAGAAAGAATATTTATGAAGTAGTTTTCATAAAAATATTAACACATTGCATTAAACTGATAATTTTATTGGAAAAAAAATAGTAATAAAATCTGTTAAATAATTACTGTTCGAAAACCAGAATATATTCATTTGTTAAAATTTGCAACATCTGTTAGAAAACTATATTATGAGTAAAAAATTGATATTCCTCTTCTTTTTTTTTTCAAGCCTGCTTTAGTTTAAACAGTTCAATGTTTCTTTCTTGAATCTTCAAGTTAATAGAAAATGAAATTTAATAGGTAGCCAAATATTGTTAGTATATAAAAGTCTTTGTTCTTAAATGCAGTTAAGGTTGTAGTTGAATACAGGTACTGGTAGTAGAACTTAAGGGCGAGAAGAAATGTCTCGAAAGGCCATCGATTAATTCCGTATTCGCTAATTGGTACGGAAGTGTACGGCATTATTGTGTAGCAAGGTCGCGTTCAACGGGTGGGCGCTACACAACTTCCTTCGCAAAAATTCCGAAATAATAACTGAACCTGGAAAACCTTGTCTGGTTCATTACTACCGATCGTTCTTTTCTACATTATTCATTGATTTGACACATTTTTTTCCTGATAAAAAATTTACAAGATTCCATTAACATTTTGAACTGAAAACTCAATTAATTCATCACGTAAAGTAAATGATTCTATGGACTATGTTACTCTTAAATATGCATTAAATTGAAAATAGTGATTGTTTTCTAATATATTTTTGATAATGAAAGTAAAGGGTTAATATTTGCATTAAGAAATAATGATGATTTTAATGCTTATCTTATTTATACTTTTTACTTAAAATGCCTATTTTTATTGTACGTGAGCTACAGCATTTGCTTTAGTTTTACTAATTTGAAAAAGTACCACTACTATAATAATTGTTGGTTTGAAGTACATTACTAAAGGAAAATGTCAAAATATTCAGTAAATAAGAAAAAACTATAAATAAAGTAATTAAAATCGTGGAATATAAAAAAAAGTATTTTATTTAAACACTTTTCTAGTAGATCTATTGATAACATGTTCCGAAGATCTATTGATAAACATGTTCTTCAGAATTTTCACATTCTTTTAAAATATTATTCTCATTTGTATAAGGAATTCATTATTTGGAAAAAATTCTTGGTGGCAAGTTATTTGAAAGAATTGCAGATATATTAATAGTTTTTATATCATTAACGTAATTCAAATGAATAATTCATTAAAATTTTATATTATTTTTAAAAGTGGAAAGAATTGCGGTGAAAAATAATAACTCTGACACATTTTTCCTATTGAAAATGATTATATTCTCTTTAAAGGAAAAATAATACTAAATGAAAATATTATTTTTCAACAGATATAAAAGGAATTTTAGATTCAAAAAATTTTAATGAACGATATTAATAATCCTAGATAGTGACATACAGTGTAAATGATTCATCCAAAAATTAACATTAAAATTTATTTTTATTCGTACATTTTATAATGATATCTATATCGCAAAAATAAATACCCTTTTTATATAATCACACGGTATTCAATGAAATATAAAAGAATTGTTTAAAATATGTTTTGAAGTCATTATCAGACTAATTATAAGTTAAACACCCAACAAATTTGATGAATTGAGGAAAAAAATGAATTTTAAATATACTTGATAATAAATAGCAATAACAAAATAACATTAGTAAAAATAAGATGACTCATGTAAATTCTATGCAAGTATTCCACCTGAAAAAAAAATTGTATGAAAAATCTCATATATCATTACAGAACCTTTTTTAAATTTCCAGTTTTATTTTTTCTGTAATATTTTAAATAAATTTAATACCGAAATGAGTAATGGAATAAATAAAGAATTAAACCAAAGAGTACAGAAATTTACCCAAAGTTTAAAGATTTCTTAAAAAAAGATTTATTTTCTTTTACTTTTAAGTTTATTAATAAAATTTTCGAGGGAAAATTATAAAAAAATATCTTGTAAATTTAGTTCCGAACGAAAGTTTATAAAATAAACGCACTTTCCTCCAAATAAAAGTGGATTTGGTTTATTTTTTGAAAGAGTCAATTGCTAAAATTACTGTTTTCTATAACATGTTCTTTGTTATATATCGCTGAATAACTAAAAATAAATTCAAATAGTTATGTGTATTTATCCTAGTTCAATAAAAAAACAAGCAAAAGCCATTTTTTTTGAAATAACCGTATAAAATATAATTGGAAAGAAAATTTGTATTTGCGTATTGTTCCTTCTAATGGTTTAATATTAATTGTTCCCTGAACAACTGACAACATATCCTGAAATTCGTTCAGTTTCAGAAAGTTGATCCCTTTGATAACTCAAAAGAAAATGATGTAACAAACACTATCGGAAAAGGTTGTCAGTTATTTGATTTTGTTGACATTAACATTTTTTACTGTTGATTGCATCACTTGTAGAATTATACTCTTTTTTTGCATAAACAATATATAAAATTATTTCTATTTTATAAACATCATTTTAAATGAAATTATCAATTCAATTTGAAATGAATATTGATCTTTAAAATAAAGGTCAATATACTTTAAAAATCTACCTTTAAAAATAACTTATATAAGTATTTCTCTCAAAGCAACAGTGTTAACAAGTTTCAGTGAACTTTAGAAGTGTTTTTGGCTTCTTTTTGATAGACACGATCAATAACTATGGAATTTAAAGGCTATTTTAAAGTCATTTCGCTGTTGATATCTTCTTTTTAATGTGTTAAATTTTTCATTTTCTCATTTTTAAATTGAAGCAAATTTAAATTTTGAAGAAATGATTGACATTTTCAATTTGTTATTCAAAACAATTAAAAATTCACTGCAGATATTTATTTATTCATTGTAATATTAACTGTTATAAACAATATTTAAAACTAGAATTTAATCAGAAAACTATCCAAAAATTATATACATTTTTTAAAAATTATATATAATTTTTGCTTTTCCATTTATTATGTATTTAAAATAAGATTTGCTGTGAATTCTTTCGTTAACGAATTTTAAAATTTTTTTAAATTGTTTTTATGCGTGATTTTACTATTTTAAAATATTTATATAAAATTGTTATTAAATAATTTTGAAGTTTCCATCGTTAAGTGTGTATTTGATATTTGATATTATTGGTGCTTTTCTCATTATTTTTAGCAAATTATTATTTTTAAATTAAAATTGTATCATAAATTAGTGAAAAATTCCACAGTGCTTAGAGCGTTACATTCTTAATGCACATGGAAAATTAAGTATTTCAAATATAAAATATAATTTTTAAAATCTGACATTTAAATTTCATTCGTAAAAACAGCATTTCAAATTTATTCAAATTAAAATAATTTTTGAAAATATTAATAAAATTTTAATATTTTCAAATAAATTACATTCTCTTAATTCTCATTCTTAAAATTTAAAATCTGTTAAGAATGATCTTTTACGCATCAAATTTATTAATAGAATAACAATAACTAAGAAAATTTTCTTAAATATTTATCCATATAATATTTTATTTTCAAATTTAAATTAATGATTCATTTAATGAATAATATCGAAATAATTATAAATAAAATATTTTTCTTTATTTTATCAATAATAAAATACAAATGAAGAGAAGTTGAATTTTATGCTTCTGGTTAACTAACAAAACTAAATAATTCTCAAGAGTGATTATACACTCGCGAATAAAGCAATAACAGGGGGGAAATTTTATACTGTTTCTTGACTGCAGATAAATTATTGAAAAAATAAATTCACCAATTATGTCATCACAATTCATCAAGAGTAAATAATTATGTTTTCAGTTTGTGAAATTTCAGTTTCAAGACGACTATTATTTGTTCACAACTTCTTTTGCATTTTAATTTTAAATGGTAGACAACAAAATTTCCGAAGAAAAGGTGCAACCTCTAAACATAGTTTTATAAAATAATAATAATCCCTTGAGGAGGTCATTTTGTTTTCCTTTCAAACATAAATAAGCATTTCAATAGAATAATAAATACATCGATTAAAGTCCAATGACACGAAGAGAAACGAAGAAAAATCCGAACTTCAGTCTTCTTTTAATTTCATTCATCACTCTTATTTGAATAATGACATGTCCTAAAATGTGGAAGGAAAAGCATTTCTTCAGAAGCGTATTAAAGGATTACTTCCAACAATGGAAAATCTCCTTAGCCCTAAGTTCTAAATTGTTTCTTTCGTTTGCTTAAGCTTTTGAAACGATCTTGAAATAATATTCACGCATGGGGAAAAAATAATCTTTAACAAAAGGGTGATAAGTTTTCGCTTTTCGAATTTTAAATTGTTATAGAATTCGTTTTCATTTTTTTTTTAAATTTTATTTGTAAAATAAGTTGGCATCACATTAGACTGCGATGATTTTAATGAGAGACCTTCAACCATCAAGAATAACCCGGATTTTCTAAATTTTATTTAAAAGAGCTTATAAAAATTGTAAAAAAAGACATGATAATAACTTTTCGACTACATAATTTCTTATAAACTTTATTTTATCAATTAAGATTATAGATAGTTTTTAGCATGGATATGTTATGATCATATTCTTTCTGCATCTGTAGTTATGAAGAAATATTCATGATTCACTTTTGCAATATAAAATGTCTTTATTTAATAATTCAGGACTAATTTGGAAATTTTTGCAAATATATTTATTGTTTTTTTTTCTTACGATAAAATTTATTACACACTTATTATTATTATGAAGTAAGCTAAATATATATTGAAAAAAGAAATATATGAGCTGCAAAAAAATAACTACATATGCAAAATTTTCTTTTATCTATATTTTTTTAAAACTTCATTAAAAACGCTTACATACTCTTATCAATCTTTCCTATCTATTCCTATTTAGGAAATTTTTACAATGTTTTTGAAAGTGATGGCCACTTGCAGCTGCTTTAAATATTTATTTACTATCGTGAAAATACTTCTTGGTACCAGTAACATCGCATATTCTGCATATTCTGAGAACTGTTTAACAAAATAGTTTGTTTAATTTAGTGTATAAGTCTCCAAGAAGGTATTCATAAGAAATTCTCAAAATCTTGTTTCCTTGCAAAGCTCTGACATGCACAGAAATTTGCAGCAGGTATTACCATGTTAACTTTCACAAAATTGAGCAATCAAATGTTCTCTTTTTCTCATGATAGGGACCTATTCAAAAAGACAAGAAATCGCTTCCACATGCTTCTTGTAATTGGTATAACTGAGAAGAATTTTCTTTGAAAGAAAATACCCTGATCGAAGAAAACTCTTTTCATTTTAAAAACTTAATGTTAAATTACTTAAAGTTGTGTGTTAATTTAGCAGCTTTGTATCAATAAATACAAAATAAAATTTCTTTTCGTTTTTCTTCATGTAGATTTAAAATATAAATTTATTCATATGAATTACATAAATAGCTAAGAGCATTATATCTACTTTCTTTGTAATTCTTTATATTAAATAGTGACATTGAATAAAAATACATTTAGTAAAGCAACAATAAATATTAAAAAAATTAGAAAAATAATTGCCAATATTTAAACAACTTAAATCGAATCTATAAAAAGCAAACAGTTTTAATTAATTCATCAAATTCTTCTCCAATAAAAATAATAAACAAACATTTAGACTTTCCTTTTCTCATGATTATATTCGTTTGCATTTGTTTAAATTTTAATTTTTTATACAGAAATATTGATTTCTGTAATAAAAACGAAACCTCAAACTAAAACGATACAATGATATTTGATTTATCAGATATTATAAAATTTTTGACACAATTATGTATAATTGCTGAGGCACGGAATATTAAAAATGTAGACTTTGTGTTTTGCTACAAATTTAACCACCACAGGTGCCTAAATAATAGGGTTTTTTCTCATATTCTATAGGATATTTTTAACTCAATACTTATAAATGATAAACATTAGATATCCTTTTTAAACAACAGGAATTTCTCAAGGAATTATTCTGGTATTCATAACACAATTATAGAATAAGCAATACACATTAACTGAACGATAAAAAATGTATTTGCTAATATTCGAATAACAATTGCAAAGAATTATATGTTAGAGGTTTGTGGTGCTCCAGTTTTTAATTCATTCTTACATATTTACATTTTTATTTGTCAAAAAATTGAATGCAATAACTTGAATCAAATATTAAATTGTTAGCGAAGAAAAATGTCTTTGCTAACAATTTTATAACAATGTTTTTGATAATAAAATCATAAAGGTTTTTTTTATCAAATCAGAGATTTTTTATGATTTTATAAAATTTTAAATAAATTAACTTGTTTGCATTAATAACGACAAGAATTTGAAAACTGTAATAAACAAATATTACAACTATACGATATTTTTTTATATTTAATTTTATTTTTATCTATGTTTCTATACTTTTAATATTAAAACTATTAAGTCAATCCTTTTGCACCACCAGAAAGAACACTGAAATGAGCAAAAATATTTTTTTTCAAGTAATTAACAGCCTCATTACTAATCAACTAGTTATGTTCCTACATTATTTAAAGCAAATATTCTTCTATGTATTTGATTTACTTGGTATTAAAGAGCGTGTTAGGCATAAACCTCTTTTTTTTAATTTTTAAATATGATTTTTTATTTTGCAAGCTTAAAAATAATTAGAATTTCCTTATTTTCTTGAGTGGATATGAGTTTATTCGTTTTCAGCTGCTTATGAAACCATTGTGCGCATTTAAAAATTTGTTTTGTTGTTGAGTGAAGATGACCGCAAAGATTCGCAAAGCCCGTCCCACCATTTTGCAGGCAACAATCTGATGAATCTTCATTAATGTCAACACTATCTCAGCTATTGATAATAATTTTACCTTATCGCAATCGCTGCCCAATCAAGCCCAAACACAATACTATTCCCGACAATAAGTAACAATAAAGGGACTCATCATCAGGCATTTTCCGATAACGTTTTTCTTTCACTTCGACCTTTCATAAACGCAGCAGATGATGGACTGTTGGCAAATTCTATAGTGACGAAACTGTCAACACGATTGAGCAGTGGACTTGTGGGGACAACTATCCCATATGATTACACTGTCTAGTGACAAGAGGAGCGATAAAATTCATTACAGAAATAGAAGTTCGGACAAGTGTCCTGTTGACCCTGTCTATTGTATTTTAGTAAACCCATTTGATGAAAGGATTATGACAATTTAGCTGACGAAATTGAAATGATTGTTTTGAAAGTGAGAAACTCTCTCTATCAATTGTCATGCATTTGCTGCCATAATGATTAAGTAGACTTTCTTAAAGAAGTAAATATATTGTACACTTAAAGGAAGTGTTAACAATTTCTTTCAAAATAATACTAATTATCATTTTTGATACATCCATTTAACAGAACATGTAATTTTGTTCTAAATTATCCTATTATGACTCGAATGAATATCCTTAAAATGATATTTCGAAATGTCTTTCTTTAAAGTACGGAAGTAATAAAAGTATAATAGTTGATAAGTTTGTAAACTGTAATAATAATTAGCTCACTAGGTAATAATATCATTTATAATAATATAAGTTTTCATAATAATAGAGGCCAGTTTAGAAAATCACATAAAAATTTTAAATTATATTGTTAATTAGGTATTGTTAAAACTTATTTCCCTCTACGCATTTATTTATTTTTTGATACCTTCATTTATTACACTATCATCTTTATGATCTTGTGAACTGTTGTAAGAACATAATTATAAATGAAGAGAGGTCAAATAATAATATAAATATAAAAATGGGGATGTATAATAATATTTTTCTTGGTCTTATCATTGCAATAAATATAAAAATATTTTAAATTTAACTGAAAAATTGCTTTACAAGAAAGCAAAGAAATAGAGGAGAGAAAATAATATCTAAATTCAAGTAAAAAAATGTTGGAAAAAGATTAGGAATTTTTGTAAAACTGAAATTAATACATAATGGTAATTGAAAAAGTAGAAAATAGAGTATTTATAAAAACTAATTGTTTTTGAACTTCGAAATACTTTCAATTCTTAATCATAAATAGAGAACAAATGTAATTCCTATTAAAAATCAAGAACAAAAGATTAATATCAAAAATTAAATTAAAATAAAAATACCATTTAATGTATATTTAAATAAAATTTATATACATATTAAAATTAAAACTGTAAGGACTTAAAACAATAATCCAAATTGCAATTTCCAATTTTCTAAGAGAAGAAAAGTTTTATTATGAATATATATAATGCTAACATAGTGTTATTATAACTATTATTTATAATAACACAAAGAAATGAATCAGAATACAGTAATAGTTGATCTAGAATATGACTTCTTATAAACTTTAAAAATTTTTAAAAAGCAAAGGATAGTTAATTTAATCAAACCGTATCTTCCCAAATTTTTTCTTCAAAATAAAACCTTTAAAAATTAGTATAAAATTTTGCTTATGATATATTAAAAAAAAATTTTATATGTCATAGTAGGTTTTATCGCGTCTTTATACCTTCTGACAAAGAATATGCGAATTTGTTTGTAATACCAAGAAGTAACTTTTTTCCTGGCATTTTGAAGTTATTTTACTATAGTTTTTAATAGCATTAGAGCTTATCGTGCCTTTACATTTGTATAACTTCAATATTCTTCAATTGCTTAGTTTTTCCTTTTCACTTAAAATTTTCTTATCATTTTCCTTACACTTTGAATATTTGTTAGTGATTTTTATTTTACTTTAGTATGGCTTCTTCTAATATTACATATTTCTCATAATGATGTTGCTTCTTTTTAAGTTTGTGCTATGTTTCAAGTTTTTAAAATTAATTTTTTTCCCCTGACAAAGAAAAACAGCTGACTTTTTCCAAACTTTCGATTATCATTATCATAATATCGTATACTTTTTTATAAAGCAATTGGTTAGTTTATTTTACACTAAAAAAGTTATTTATTTTCTTTTGGTGATCAAAATGTATCTCTATCTGATTTATTATTTTAACTTGTTTTGTTGTATCTAAAATTGTTTTGAAAATAATTTATAGATAGTCTATCTTCATTATTTGTATTTGCATTACGTAACATCAATATTTTTGTATTAAAATTATTCATTTATGATAAAATATTCAGTTTTTATGGCAACCAAGATATTCGATAGGTCTAAAAAGTAAGCAAATATTATTAATACTTCTTTTAATTTATCAGTAACAATTGGTATTTAGTTATAAAAATTCAGATAAATATCATAAAATTTAAGAAGACTTTTGTAAATAGTCATAAAAACTAGTTTTTTTGAATGAAAACCATAGAAAAGACTAGTTTTGAATAAAGATTGAAAGGAATTGATTGTATGCATTTTTTTCTAGTTACATCGCAATTTAAGTTCAGATTAAATGTCGATAACTATGATATTTAAGAAATTCTAATTTGTGTTCTTTATTTTTTTTGTCACAATTTACATAAATAAAGGAATGGTTTACGGGATGTTTTTTTCAAAATGGAAAAACAATGATTAAAAAAATAATATCCAATTATTTTAATTTTGATGTTTTACGTGTGAATACTCCATAACTGTTGAATTATATAATCATCAACCTTTCATTTAATGATAACAATAATTACTTTTGGGATAGAATAAATCATAAGCAGGATTTAAATGGTTCTGTAAATCACAATAAGGTTGGAATTACATATATTAACAAACAACTTTATTCATCATTATTTAAACCGAAAATAAAAACATAAGTTTGATACGCCTTTTGAATCTGGTCATATTCTCTTCTGCGCTCTATGTTTCTGCGACAGAAGTCTAGTTGAAAAAAAAATTGACCCGGAACCGTTACCCGAACTTTCTACGCTGTTTTTTTTAGTTTAGGCATCAAAATGTATTTGATTAAAGTCCTTTGTTTTTTTATGACTTTTGAGCAACCATCTTTTAAGTATTTTCCACAGGTCTGCACACAAAATTTAAAAAAGAGTACTTTCTTGACTTGGAATTATGCTCCAGAAAATGACATTGAACTTTTATAAATGATAAAGAGGAAGTCTTATCACTGACTTGGATGGACGAAAGGAAAAAAATCGGTCAAAAGTTATTTTCATATAAAGTTTTTTCCGTGCTTGATGAAACGGAGAATGAAGAGTTCAAGGATATTTTCCCTGGTCTTCGAATTATCGATAAATGATAAAGAACTTCGTAAAAGTGAATAAAAAAATCAAAAATTCATTTAATCAGGAAACTCAGTATAATTCTAGTGATTTTTTACGTTTTATAAAAAGGAATTTTAATGAAATGATTCAGAGTTCGTTTTATGAGATTTTTAAAAAGCAGAACCAACAGCAGGCAAGCGTTTATCTAAATTATAAGCTTCGCAAGTGGGATCTATAGATGACATAAAAATTTACTAGTATTGCTAATTTTTTAAATATATTATGTTTTTTATAATTTTATATAAATATAAAAATTAATAATGAATGTCATTGAACTGAAGAAAGGTATACAGTTTTTTTTTTTTTTTTTTTTATCAGAATTTCAACCCTATGATAGTGTTTCTACAATGTAATCAGCATAAACTGTTTATATTTGATGAGCAAAATCTGATTTAATTTTCTGTAAAATTTAAGGAAAAGGAAATTCATATAAAGTTTATGATTTCCCATGAGATTAAAGCTAATAAACTGGAGTAGTAAAATTAAAATTTACAAGCAATTATATAAAATTATTATTTATTTTTTCTCATCCCCTCAACCAACTTTATTTAAGTCTCTTATTAGCTCCATGTTTACGAAATCAAGATTTTTGTGTATAACACACTGCCAATATGTAATTCTGTTTAAAAATAATAGTATATCACGCTGACAAATTTTATATATAACCTTTTTATATTCTTTACATTTTACTTTTTAATGTACTTCATATACTTTACTTTTATACTGTCGTATATTAAAAAATGTCTAAATAAAAACGTACTAATCATTAAAATATCAATCACGTAAATTTTTCTCTAAATTCTAATTTAAATTTTCTCAATTTTCAAATAAAATTAGAATTTAATAATTTCAATATTTGAGAAATAACGATCGATAATAATATTGTATTAAGACCAAAAAGATAAAATATGCATTCCTTTTATAGTCATATAAAATCTCTATAAATTACTACTGTATTAATTCATTGTTATTATAACAATAAGCATTATTTATTAATAAAATGTAAAATATATACATTTACATTGCATAATAATTTTTCCTTCTAAATTAATAGATATTATTATCAAATGAATAATATAATCTCTAGAGTTAAAATTCAACAAACTCACGTGTAACATTCTAAATTTGCTGATGAATATTTAAAGACTTATTAAAAGATAATTTCAAAGATAAAGTGATAGTTTCATTCAAGGAAACATTATTACTTCAAATTGCTTACATAAAAAATTTTTCATTATGTAAAAGAGATGTCTAGCATTCCTTTTTAAGATATTTTTTACCCGCTTATTAAACATTAGTTATTTTTTAGTGACTGAAAATTCTGTTTATTAAATTACTAGTCTATGTTGATATTTAATTTAAGTATATACACTGAATTTGAAAAAAAAATTATAGTTTGAAACAAAATATCAGTCGAGATACAAAGAAATATGTTACAAAGAGAGAAATTTCAACGAACATCATCTTTAGACTGACTGATTTGACTTTAAAAGTCATGGTTCCTGCCCTCTTGGGATAGGGAATCTTCTCATGACGGCTATTCGATCAAGAAAGTTCTTATGAGCATCTCGAAAAGAAAAATCAAATGAATGGCAGTCGTAAAAATCTCGATGTATGTTCCCACCCAACTCGTCTTCAATTTTACTTCAGTTGGAGGAAAAAAATAAATCGATCACAACTTGAACTCAATAAACTTTGGCACCTTGCAGTTTTCATCTCAACTTTTGGAAGTGAAGAGGAAAGTAAGTTTTTATAGCTTTTTTACATGAAATAATTTCTAGATGAGTGAATGTTGAAGTTTATAAATAGCAAAAAATAGATGCTTAAAAGCGAATCGCTCATATTGTTATTTTTACTACTGTTGAACAAATATTACTATTGACTTTATAAATTTCACTGTTGTTAAGCAAAATAGAAATTTACCACTTTCACAGCCTTAAGTTTACTCAAATACTTAGATAAATTGAGAATATATTAAAAAAACATGCGTTATCAAAGTATCACGTATATTTTAAGTAATTATGAGAATTTATGAAGTAAATATTCCTTATCTGAGTGCTCTCGTTACAGAATCGGATTAGTTATAAGTACAAACCTTATTCCTTATCCACTCATATAAAGATATATCATGTTGTTCTGTAGTTATTAAATAATACATTTTGATGAACATAGTTATTAACAATAAAATTAAACATAAATATAACAAGGCGACGATAAAGCGTAAATGCAGTTGTCTTTCATTTCTCTAATCTCTTTTGCATGTTCAAAGTTGTTGCCATTTCCCTTTCATAGAATAACTTACATAATCAATTAATCAAAATTAGTTTTTGATTGCGATTAAAAAGTCGCCACAAATGTAATTTCATAACATATTCACCAAACCACAAAGTTGTAAATGAATTGGAAGTCTATACAGACTCTCCAATATATAAAAACCAGAGACTTGCTAATAGATTTGATTTCATAAAAAAATAGATTTAACATAATTTTAATTTCACATGCTTATACCAGAGTGGATTGTTATGAGTTTATAATTAGGTTGGATATATTTATATTAAAGTTGATCGATTATTTATTTTTTATAATATCAAAATACAAATCAGTTTGAAAAAAGTAAAGAATTGTTTAGAAATTAATTTTTTTTACATTCAGTAAACCACGTTAGCTTGTTGAAATCACATGCGATTTTCTCTCTTCACGTTTAAGATTAAATATTTCTAAATTGTCTTAATTTAAAGACTTCGTG
>JAPDSC010116745.1:12522-48737 GCA_026290005.1 Latrodectus geometricus | reverse complement strand
TTATAAATAATTAACTATTCTTTGAATGATAAACATCTTCTGATACGCTAAAAAACATCTGATGGATTAGTTATAAACAGACGTCTAACGAATTACAGTCGATTAAATTTGACGCCCCATGGATGTCAAATGGACATACAAAACACATTTCTTTACATAATTGTATTTTTTCAAAAAACGTTTTTTCAGTGAAAAAACAAAAATTCATATAAAAACAATGTGGGTTGTATGTAAATATTTTTATATTTATTTTATAACTGAGGGCAACCAATTTTTAGAGTTTTAACTTATAAAATTAGAAAATAAATTGATAAGTACATATCTACAGATCTGTACTTTCGATTTTTTTTTTTCAAAAAAAGAGCTGAAAGAAAGAAATTTTTGATTTTCATTGAGATTTTAATGAGCTGCAAAAGATACTTTGCAAATTTTCAAATATGTCAAAATAAATAATTCAAACATTAAAATCGTCAAAAATGTTTTATGAATCCAGTTTATACAAGTGCATTTCTAATCAAAAGATTTCTTGAGTACATTTCATGCCTTAAACCAAGTATGGTGACAAACATGACAGCATATTATTGAACATATTCTGGAAATATAGTCAAATATTTGCTCAAATAGCTTTGGAGTTTATTTCTAGTTGCAATATAAAGAACAAAATCCTCACTGAATCCAATTTTAAAGTACTGCCCACACGTATGATGTCCATGAACTTGAGTACGCCAAAACGATTTTCTAAAAAGAAGAATAAAAATATGAATGATCAAAATACAGAAACTTTCATAAGAATCGAAATTAAATTAGATTCGTGAGAAAAGATATGTAATAAAATAATAAGGTCGTATAATTTAATAACAAATAAAAAAAACCAAAAAGTAAAATAAACACACTATAATCACAATAAATAAATGAATTTTTACATCAAAAATTGTTTTTTTTTTTTAATCATTTCTAAAATTTTTAAGTAAAATTATTAAAACTGACGTCTTTAAAATTATTAAATAGTAAAATTATTAAAACTTAATAAAATAAAATGTAATTTTATTTATATATGAAGCAATTAAAAAAATTAAATTTCTGAATTATTGATAATTCTTATAATTTATTCAAGAAAAGTATATTAATTTTTCTGCAAACTTACTTCAGAAAGTCTAATATTAAAAAAGATAAAAACATACATAATGCCAAATTTATAAATATCGTCTCAAAAATAGTTTATCCCATTTATTTATGAAGATGTCCCAGTCTTTTTACATCATGAATAAAAATGACGTTATCAAGTATAAACTTAAGAATAATTTGCTTTAAAGTAGGTTTACAATGTATTTTAAGCAGTCAACTGCTCATTAACCTTCCAAAGAAACTTTATTCGGTAGTGTAAGCTTAAATGGTCATTCTTGAAAATTCTGCTTGATATATAAATTTTAATCGAACCTGGTTCAAAATTTGTGAATAATTATATCCAACAGAGACAGTTAAAGCTATATTACTCTACCAAAATTGACATAATAAACAATAACAAATGGTTCAAGATGAATGATTCGAGGATATTAAAATACAACACATCTTGGTTTAATCATTTTATGTTTTGAATAATATTCAGTTTTTGTGGGGAAGGCAGAAAAAAATTTATGAATGCGTTGACCAAAATAATGATATAACTCATTGTTTCTATAAGGCTTACTGTAAACTATAGTGAATTCCTAACATAAGAACTTTGCTCAAAAGCAAACTGTACTCATATATGCCTTTATATTTATATACTTTGAAACGTTTTTATGAATAAAAAATTTTCTTTTCTTTTTACATTCTTTTACTTATGTATTTTTAAACTGTGTAAAACATGTATGGTCAAGAAATTATTTCTGTCAATATAAATGTGTATAATTTCTCAGCAACTCAATTTTTTTATGATTTTCTTTATAGAACATGAAAATGAAAATAAAATATGCACTTTTTCCACAGTAAAATTCTTTCTAGAGTTCTTTTCATAAATTAAATAATTTAACAAATATATTATTTTTCTCTTACTTCATTTTTCCATTGTTATTTAATTTTTAAATTTAATCTTTTATAATAAAAAATTAATTTGATAAATTTATTTTCATAGCATTCTTACATTATAATGCAGCATATTTGTGGAATAGTTTTGGCAGTAATATTTTACACGAACAGTTACAAAAATAAATAAAAAATGCATTTTGTATTCTGCTAAAAAATGTGTAAAGGAAGCACAAGGTTGCTACATAATAAATCCTAATTCTGTTTCTGGCTGCAATCTATGTAATTTTCCTGCAATATATGCTGTGACATTCTACGAGCCAGTAAAATTATTTTATTTTATACGTTACTTTAAGGACTATTCGTTTGAGAGTAAAGCATATATGACGTCATAAATTTTAATAATGTCGAAAATCTCACTTATGGTTTTATAAGAATCAACATGATTAATACATACATACCATCTTTAACCAAAATAATACTGCTTGTAAACGAAGAACATAATTTACATTTTACCCTCCTTTTCTTAAATTATATCAATACTGTATAACCAGAAAATAGTTTCAACATACACATTGAAAATAAATGAACTAAATGTTGAATTGTTAATTCCTAAATTTTTAATACAGTTTCATAATCCAAGAATTTGTTGCTCTTATTTTATTAGTATCACATACTTATTAAATATATTTTGTAATAAGTCTGTATTTTAAAGAATGAAGATATTTGTCAGTAAAGTCGTAATCCAATCACTTTATACATCTATTCCATCAATATCAGATTCTTAGAATTTTTATGGAAAAAGCATATTATAAATATTTATCGTTGAAGGCTCAATTCAATAATTTTAAGAATTTACATCATTAATTATCACTTTTATATCAAATATATCCTGAGATACACATGATGTTATGGAGAATATAAAAACATTTGTCGGAGAAACCTCAGTTCAATTTTCTCAATTCAAGTGTCTTATATATTTATTTCATTGGTGTCCTATTCAAGTCTCAAGTTATGATTTTATACATTTATTTCATTAGTACTACATACTTATAAAATGTATTTTGTAATTAATGTTTTTATAGATAAAAATATTTGTCAAAAATCTCACTTTCTCATCTCACTAAATCTCACAAATTTATCAATTCAAGAATTGCATACCTTTACTCATTAGTATCACATTGTCATAAAAAAATGTGCTGTTATAGACAATAAAAATATTTGTTAGAAAAATCATTCATCCATGGATACTTGCTAGATTTCGTGCAACATAATGACCCGTTGATAAAATTTACTGCAACCTGTGATTAGTTAAGTTGTTGAGAATAGATAAACAGTTATAAAAGTCTTTTTACAATTATGACTGATATCGTATTATTAAAGCGCTCAACGCACAAAGAATACACTCTTAAATAACTCAGTTTGTAAACACTAGTTTACTGCATAAAGAGCATTTTCACACGCGAAAAGTTACTTTGTAAAGTAGTTAAACACATCTTTCAGTCAAAGAAATAATAGAGATGCTATTTTTACGTCTTGACAACAATGGAAGAAAGTTTCTAGCGTCTTATTCGTCAATAAGTGGCTATTTCTCTAATTATAGTATTTTCATTCAGTCTGCAATAAATACTAAATAAATTAGGCAATAAATATTTCCGAAAACAAATAACTGAATCGTTACACCTTTTTAACTACTTCCGTTGGATCCTTGAAACATATTTAAAAATATCTTGTTAATTCTAAAGGTAGAAAAATAATGATATAAATACAAAAGTATAAGGCAACAAATAGATATGTTTTTAAAAAAAATATATCAAGATTCTATATTATGCTCATTTGGTATTGTTTTAAAAAAGGAAAAGTAAAACTATTTTGAACTTTTTACATTGTTTTATGAACCAAATTATTAAAATCAATACATGTGCTAAAAATATTTACACAGGTATTAACAGAAATAAAATTGGCTTCCGTTCTTATATATACCGAAAAAGGAATAATTATTAAAAAATGCACAAAATTATTTCTGAAATGTAATATAAATTAATAATATATATATATATATATATATATATATATATATATATATATATATATATATATATAAATAATCACTATATAGAATGATGATGATGATGATATATAAGGAGCATTTTTAAATATATCCATTTCGGGCGTTATAGAACTGCAGGGAATACGATTCTCGTCAGAAAGGCTGTTATTAACTTTAATCCCGGATAACGTATCTTCTATATATAGAAGTCTATATCTATTCTGTGTAAGAAGATAGTCCTATATATAGAATTTCTTCATGAAAATGTTTATCATTTTCTATAGAAAATGTTAATGGATGATAATCGTAGTACTTATAAAATGATATAGAAGGAGCTCAACATTAGATCATCCGCGATGCATAAAATTTTCATCAAGAAATTCATAAAAAATAGATGTTGAGCATCTTATAATTTAACTGAGCACTTATCCAATCGTAACGTGTTAGAATCAGGAAATAAAGCCTTATATTAATTAAAGATGGTGACCAATACATTAATTCTAAAATTATATCTACATTATGAAAGGTTTATATTATTTTTTGACATTCATATACGTTACAGGTGTAAAGTAGGGATCTTAGAAGATAATCAAATGCCTACAATGATGAAAAGGCAATATGATATGAAAAAGTTGTATATTTCGTTTTCAAGAGAAGTACACGACTTATCAAAGTTAACAAGCTGAAATCCTAAATAAACTAGTACATTACTAAATGTCTCCCTCGAATTCTTCAGGAAAGAAGAACGTTTAAAGATTCACGATATTCCATGATAATGGATCTCCCCTTTCATCAAGAATAACAGTTGATATTCTTGAACAAAACAAACCAAAATAATGGAACATTCATTATTCTCACATTGGTGGGTATATTTGACAATTTTTTTAATTTAAAAAAGGAATACGTGGGTCTCGTTTTAGTCCCTAAGATGAAATAGATTGGGTTAAAATGTATTCTTTATCGATTCCAAGAAATGAATGGCTTGAGAATGTCAATCTTTGAAAAATTCGGTAACAAAAGTGTATTAATAATGGCGGTGACTACTTTGAAAGTTTCTAAAATTTCTTAGATAAGAAACCTGGGTGTATCTCAAAAACTTCAGAGTGATTTTCGAATTGCTTTTCCGATTATAATTTTTTTGCATTTCTTCAACATAAAATAACTGTTCTAAAATATATCAGGAATATTTTTATGAACATATCACACAAATGTCATATCCATATGATTCATACGGAAAATCCGTAAATTGGAATTTTTATTTTACGGATACCATCTAAATTCTGCGTCATCAACATTTGAAATCATTGTGGTATATAGAGATAAATCTTTTGTTTTAAGCTACTTGTGTTAAAGTTCTTAAACAATTATGTTCCAGATTATAATCCGAAACAATCTAACTTTTTCTGTTTACGATTAAGATAAATGAAAATGATATTTTTTTAAAAAAAATTATACATTTGTGTAAGCATTAAATCAAAAGGCAATTTCGTGGTAAATTTCTGTCTTCGTTGAAACAATAAACACTACAATGCTTTTTACTCATTTCTATAAGCGTAGTGTTCAGAAATAGCTAATTTTACTTCATTTCGTTAAGTGTTTCGTAACCATTTAGCTCAAGACATAAAAGCAACTTCAGCCTAAAAACTTTTTTCAAGCTTTTAAAAGGTTTCAGGAAAATTTGCCTAGTAGTTTTTAAAACTAACCAGAATTATACATATTTACGATAACTTTCAATAAAAATATAAAATTTTTCTTAAAACCTTTATCACATATTCTTCTTTTTAAATGTTATAACTGTATCCATCAACATTATGGAGGCAGGAGAATTATTTTCGAAAAAAATGGGGAATAATAAATCCTAAAATCAGCTTTTTAGGTAAAGAAAAAGTATCATCCTGATTATAAAATAATATATAAAAAATTCTAAAAATGTTTTATTATATTTCTTATTCCCCATAAAACGGTGTATCCAGTAAAAAAAATCCTTAGGTTCAAACAAAATATTTTTCCTGGAGCAGGAAATCGAAAAATGTTTTTATTTTCTATTCATCCTTATGAAAAATATACGAACAATAACCAATTTAAAAATAAAATTATTTTTAATGTTTTTGCAAGAAAATGTGTGTGTGTTTTACGTGTGTGCAACTTTTATTTCCGATCTATTGAACAAAGATCTATGCAATGATGTATTTTTTTAAATTAATGATGTGCGACTAAAATCGTATGCTATAAATTCAAAGTACATTTATAACACAAAAATTTTGAAAAACATTGATTTAAACGTGTGTCTCTATATTTTATATCACTATTGTCGGCTTAGTCAGCATTCTGTCAGCTTAAGAATATATAAATTTCAAACTGTAAAATGCATTAAATTTACGTATAACAAATAACGGATTTAATCAGCAATATTCCAATGTTATTTTTCCACTGATGCTTCTTTCCAATTACTTATTACATAGTTAAATAGTTAATACACACAGTTACATAGTTAAATTTTACATAGTTAAATATATATATTATTATAGACATAAGGATTTGGAGAAGTCCCGATATGCACCAAAAAGTTAAGGAGTTTTTATTGTGAGGAAATGTTTTTGTCTTTAAATAAAAAAAAAGATCACTTGAGTTTTAAACTTTTTCAGTAAATAAAGTAACAAAGTGTACTGAAATGTGTATGTGAAAGATTATTTTATTGACGTTCTGGTACTATGTTTAATAATTGATATTCTTTATATATAATATATTGAAAAATATAAAAAAAAGTCAACTGTTGTAGTTTTGTCTTGAATTTACTGTTTGATTGGTATTATAAAACTTACAAATAGTTTGAAAAATTAAACTTCCTACTTATGTTTTAATGAACTTAATGAATATAGTTTTAATACTTTTTAAGAGATCTAAGCAAACAAATTTATAATTGGAAGAAACAACTTAGCGATTGTATAAAAATAATGTGATAAAAACTTCATTTTATAATAAAAGCTTTTGTTTATAAATTCATTGTATACGGTTGAGATTCTATTTGTATAAGTTGAGGCAATTAAGTGAAAAGTCAATTGCATTAAAATGAGGAATAGACGATAAAGAATTTTACGAAATATAATTAATTACTTCTTCACATAAAAAAGATAACTATTTCACATTGCTCATTAGTAAAAATATGTTTTCAAGCAAAAATATACTTTTTAGTTGATTTATCTCTATTGAATCTCAGAATTGATTTGAACATGCCTTTTAAAAAATAGAAACAAGAATTCATCAATGGAGGTTCTAGTATTTGTTTTGAGTGACAGAAAATATTTTCGAAGTAAAAAATGGGTGCGATCCACTCATGTAGTAGGAATACTTTTTACGTTCTAAAAGCACCTTCGTTTATTGACTCATTCTGATTAGATTATTCCATGCCAAGATGATTCAGAGCCGCACCTTTGAAGTACCTACTGGTCCATGCAGATTGTGCCTCCCAGTCAGAACAACGTGAGCGCATGTTGGCGTCAAAAAAGGGATTACACTTCGATGCCATTCTCGGAGTACAAATTTCGCTTCAATTATGATAAATGGGGACATGCATTACTGATTTTTTTTCAACCTTTTAAAGTGGTTCTGAATGCAGCAGAAGACTTAAATTTCTGGAACAAATTTATCATATTATATCTGACAGATGCGGTAATTTTACAGCAGAAGAGAGTTTCGTTATTTTGAACACGAAAATGAAAGAAAACTACATTCTAATCTATCAAATATTCTGTTTTTGCATAGTTAAATTTCAATGTTTTAAACCTTTTCTGAGATGTTTTTTGATTTACGCAAATTGTTGGCCAAATGGTGATTGATTGTTTTTATTTTAATTCTTCACAGCTTTAAATTTCTGTTATTAATTCGCTCAAGAGCAATAATTTATATGTGTTTTTATAGTAATTATCAATTTATATGATCCAATCTTGTAATATAACTGTTTTTGTTTTATATAGTAATTATGAAATCGCCTAACGGTTATTTTTACGGATACTTTTGGTATTTTTCCGTTAAACGTTTGCCCCTTATTGGACCAATTATGTCAATATCAGCACAATTTAAATTTTTTTACACATTTTTGCTTCAAACAAAATCAAAGGCAAAAATTTACTTTAAAAAACACATATTTTCTGTATTTTCAGTACAAAATACTATATAAACACATACTTAAGAATAGAAAAGTTAATTATATTTTTAAAAAATTCAATAATTTATAGGGAAATATTTTAAACAGGTGGTATAGAATCAAGAATATAATTTAACATAGCAGAAAATATGTCTTCTTTTAAATATATACGACGCCATATGAATTCTATTAGATAAGAATCTAACTCCTTGCGGTCAGTGCCTCTTTGCATTTATTTTGCCATTTAACACTATTCCACATTCGCTCAATAGATTGCATATGACGTCCAGTATCCGGATTAATGAAGTCACATGATTGTATTGATAACTAGATTATTTGAACCATTCAGTTTCGCAAATTTATGCAAAATGTAGCATTATTCACATAATGCTACATTTTGCATAAATAAAACTGTTTCCTAATTATTTCTGGATAAATTCTAAATTTAAAATCCATCGCTATAAAAAATAAAATAAGGAAATTGTGATAAAATAAAAAAATGTTTCTGTGAGTGATGCTTATAAACACAAACCAATCTTATGACAATGATTTTTATATGTCGACAAAATAAACCAAATGAACAAACCAAGTAGGATACCTTTAACGGAAAAGTACCGTACTTTTATATAGTTTAAATTGCTTTGATATAACTTTCTTACGAAATTTCCAAATTCTTATTAGCTATTAAGATTTCGTTTATGTATAGAATAAATTTAGTCAATACATTGAATATTTTTTATGTACATTCGATTTCTACTTCTTGGTGATGTTATCTAGTGAATCATTTATTTTTTGACGTCAAATTTTAATATAAACACAGAAGATAACTAAAGGTCAATACTTTTTTTCAGAGTACTATAAAAAACCGATTTATAGATTTAAAAAAAAAGGTATTTACCACTTCCGTTGCTTTAAAGAAGTCAATGACATTGTATTTATTCCCAAAAGAATCATAGAAAAACGAAATTGCAATTTTTGCAGCAAATCATAAACAACTTCGACGTCTAGCATTCTTTGTGGCAATTGTTTCGAACGGAAATCGACAATATACTCAGTGCAGGAAAATCAAGAAAAATAAAATTTCAAACATTAAAGTGCATTTTAAATGGCATACTTCTTTTTTTCACTGTTTAAGATTACTTTCTCTTGCTTTTTTTTCCAGATTTTTCTAAGGGCCATGGATATTCTCTGAGTTTTAAGAAATCAGCCGCATTGTGACAGATGTAGTAAGCATTCTTCATCGCTGCAGGACTGAGAGGGTCGGGGTTAGGTTGAAGAACTGTTTTTTTCTTTTTCTTACCTTTTTTACCCATAATTCAATCTGCAAAAAATATTACAATGCTACTATATATATCTGAAATAACAATTTTGTGTACCCATTTTCAAAAAATTTAAGGAAAACACATCTGATTACTAAGCAAATTTTGTATTAAAATTTAAATAATAATTGTATGTATGAGTTAACAAAGATTTCAAAAGAGAGTCTTTAATTATTTTCTATTCTTTTCAACATTATTTTATTCTGTTGATTGCTATAAACAAGAATAAATATTATAAATTAGAATTCATGCATCAATTACAATAATAAATTAACATTTTAAACCCTGTGAATATATTTTTATTACACATATGGATATTGGTACACATTTCAATCAAAATTCTTTTTTTACTTGAAGAAAAATATCTTTTGATATCAAAAGGATAAAGATATTTGCTAGAATCTTGCTTTCATAATACAACGAAAAACCATAATAATATACTTTGGCAAACTTGATTTTTCTTTATATAGATTTTTTTCCATACTTTTAGAAACCTTCAATCAGCATCATGGTCATTCCTTACACATGAGGATTAATTCTATCAGGACAACAGTTCAAAATAAATTTCGAACAACAAGTTCATAAAGCTTGTGTAAAATTTACAACACAAACATTTCTAATATAAAAAACTAATAATTAATGCATTTATCATTAAACTACATTATTAAGCTTTTCTTTATAGAGTTATTTTACTAAAATCATTCTACATTATCACATGGCTTAATCAAATTCATTATAATTAATTTTAATAATATTTTCAAAAATTTGATATTGATTAAAGTACATAACTCTACTGATTGGTTCCAGCATATATATACACGTACCTATATTGATAAATATAATATTTCATTTTTTAGCAAACATTTGCTTATAGCTTAGCATAATATGTTTAAAATTTATAATTTATTAAATAATTATCATATGCTCGTTATTCTTAAATATTTAAAAAATGTGTCCATTTGCCTAAACTTCATTAATTTCTAAATTTCATTATTTAAATATAAATTGAAATATGCTTTTGCTTATATTTATGTGTTCTTTTGTATTGTTATATATTTATTAATTTATTCTAAAAATGTTCGCTTTATTAGGATTTTATTGTAGTTTTTATCAAAGATTATTTATGTATGATTAAATAATTTGTAATTCAGAGATGTTAGCAAATCGTCCAATTAGTTGCAAAGATTTAATGTAATATGTTTATGTTATTATCTTTATGCATAGTACTGCTTTTCATGATTATCTCTTTATGATATGACTAGCTGTACCAGCCGGCGTTGCCCGTGCATTTAGAAAATGCAGATAAGTGAATAGCGCAGGAATAGTAGTGTAGGACACGTAGACTGTCTCTCTCTCTTCCCCCCCCCCACACACACAACATTCCCCGTCGATAAAAAGGAACAATATATCCTAAATATTTTAAACGGAAAATTTTCCAAAAGATGGTCGCCAGAATTGTTTCTCAAAAGGAGCTGGTACAACCCCGGAATCAGCTATCGGCGAGCAGCGATCTCGAGAAGTTTTATAAATAATTTTTTTAAAATTTTTCTAATTCAAAAATCGAAAATCGGGCTTCGAGGTCTGGTGGCCAGCCCCCTTGTGCTTCCGTGTAAAAAATTCCAGGTCCCTGCGTGCGATAGATTTGGCTGGAGAGCTCGGTCAGACAAACGGACAGACACATTACACTTGCTTTTATTATTATAGATTATTACGGTACAGGTGCTCGTGATTCTTATTATTATATTCATAGCAAAGTGGTTTTCATGATATTATATGACCTGAAAGAATGTTTTAAAAATAACAACATTTTAATTCCTTAATGTTGCAAATATTAATTATATATTTTAAGTGTTTATGCATTTCTTGTACGATTGATTTCATAATTTATGATATACAATCTTTATATATAGTATTTCCTTAAAGAATTAAAATAATAATTTACCTATATTATAATAAAAGATGAAATATTGTAAAAGACTACTACTTAATAGTTATGGATGTGTACCAAATCTAATGAACATTTTATTTTATTTCTTAATGCATAATAAAAATTTGAATTATTTTTTATTCTTTTTACTGTCATTATTTTTCTAATGATTTATTCCTGTTGTTAAAAGCGGCCAACTGCAATGTAATTTAGAATCTCTGTTAAAGGATAAAGTGAACACCTGAGCTGGCATTCTCCTTTTTAATAAAATTTCGTATTTCTAATTCTTTTTTTCTTTTTGATAAATGCTTAAGTTTGCTGTTATTGATGTTTGTTTGGTTTTGTTCTCCCGATGATAAATTTCCAAGAAATACATACCGTAGCAAATCAAAATAACTAACGGAAAAGATCTGATTGTCATTTGATTGTGTACTCTGCACAAAATACTCATAAACTTTTGGAGTCGAGGAAGGACGAAACAAGAATTGTTTACCAATACTGCTTACCTTACTTTGCAGAGACCATGCGGAAAATATATTGGATAATATTATGTCTTTGATGCTCTAAAAACAATCGCAAAATTATGGCAAACAAACTTGTGTGAAGAATTAAATTAAATGATCTGAGTGATGTTCTTAGTTTCTATATTTTAAGTCCACTTTAATTACTTAAATATAATAGTGTAATGAATCTAACTTATAAGTGATTTGCATTGTTATTATTATTTTTGTTAAATATTCATGATATGTAATGAATGCCTAAGTTTCTTCATGTCTGTTCATATATAAACATAAAAGTCAATTATTATTGCCTACAAAAAGTAAATATATTTAATTAAAACTTTAAAATAAAAAAATATTTTTAAACTAAAATGTTGCAAATTTCTTAAGTATCACAAAAAGTAATCAATGTTTTTAGAGTGATTTCTTGTAGAACTGCCACATATTTCGAATAAATTAAGATGCCTGAGTCATAAGTAGAACAAGGCTGCCTTACGTAAGTGAATAGAAAACATAAGAAAAATGTGTCCTCACAAACCGAGGTTAGACCATCGATATTTGAATTACGTAACTGAAACATGAGGTAAAAACCACTTTTACATACAATGACCCAAATCACTTGAGACATTCAGTGTGGGTTATAACAAACTCTCAAGTGTGCGGGTGTTCGTGTAGGTTCAACCAGTTTGTCACTTGTTGCACCTCAGGAAGTTCATCTTGTAGACATCAAACAAAAGGCTTATCTTAGATTCCTCAGATAAAATTAGAAACTCTTATTTTTTTGAGATACAATGCGGGAAAAGTTTTTGTCGTTGTTTAAGAAGGAATTTTAAAAACCTGTATGCATTTCTGTTGACATTAAGATTTCTGTCACAGAATAATGAAAACAAACCTTAAAACTGTCCTGATTTCGTTGAGATGTTCAGATTCGTCCCACCTATAATTCCTACACATATAGGAAGGATAGCCTTGATGGACTGGATACAATATTAACAAAAACATACGAAGTAACTCTGTCAAAAATATTGAAACTGGACAAACAAGTACTATAATAAGAACATGTATCTGTAAAAAGAATGTAAGAATCAAACTGACATTATTATTTGCATTGCATTAAACGTAAAATTATGTGTGTGTATTCATTTCAAAGACTTCAAGATTTTTAAAATTAGCACTTAAAGAGAATAAAATCAATACGGAACTTTTCCTCTTCGTATTGAATTTGTCGTTTTTTAAGTACTTCATCAATATTAATTAATCCCAAAATCTTCAAGTAGGATACAGGACTTGTAATAACAGTATGAATTGAGGTATTATAACTTATTTAAATACCAAGATCTTCATTTTAAGATACCGTTGCTTCTTATGCTTAAAGTTACTGAACGTTCAAAACCGAGTATGGATTTGATAAATGTAAATAACTCAGGAATTTTTAGAAAGAGACAATTTAAAAACCTGAACTAAATTACTATCATAGTAAAAATAGTCAAAAAATTATCCATCAAATATCAAAAATGTCTGTTTTTTGTTGAATTAAACGTTTTGGCTGTTTTTGCAACACGCTAAAATTATATTTAAAACATCTAATGACATTATTTTAGAGTTATTATGTATATAGATACCTTAATTTTTCAATAATTCTTAAGTGATTTTAAAGATAATTTTTGATTTTTATGCTTGTGATTGAAATATCATATAAAATAATGAAAAATAAAAAGTATGAAAAATATGAAAATTTAATAATAATAAAAGAATAAAATATGTTTGAGCATATTTTAGTTTTGAATTTAAGTGATAACTGAAATAATGTTCATTTATCTGTTAAACACGTAGTATGTAGCAAGTGAAAAAATTAAATCCCCTTCTTTTAAAATTGAAAAAAGAAAATTAAATTCTTCTATATACTTTTAATCTATATTTGAACTATGTGGTATGACAGAGCTGTTAAAAATATTCTTTCATTAAAATTTAGTTATTGTAATAATCATTGCAAAAATCATTCTTGTTAATTATTATAATCAGTTAATTTTACGACATATATATTATATATATTAAATATATGAAAATATGCTAATAATACTATTATAGTTTATAATTATTTATTTATATTATTTTACTATTTTACTACATTACAATGCATTTTTCAGTAGGTCCTTGTTATGAATATAGATAGACTAATATGTTTTCTACTACTTACCAATTAATGAAGTTTTGACAATTTACCAAATGTAAAGAATTGTCCAAATTAACTAATGTCAAAATTTATTAATTTAAATTTTATTGTTATTTTTTAATATTTATATATAATCTACATAAATTCTTATTTTTTCTTTGATAAGAATTAAAATCATGTAAACTGAATTTCTAAAGAAACTGACATTTAAATAAAAGCTTCATACTTATTTGTAAATATAAATTTTAAAAAAACTGCGTGATATTTATGAAATTTTCATTAACAAATATAACATTTTCTTTTCATAAAGCCAATTTTTAAACTATTTTCATGAAATGGTAAATAATTTACTAAAATTTGTTTCTTGATTGAATTTTAAAGAAATTCTTGGAATAAAACTCAATAACCGTGAAATAAACAATTATTTCAATTCATAACATTGTTCAATTTTCTTTACTTTCAATTCAAAAGTTTAATTTATATTTCTTCGTTTATAATTTTAATGACAGATTGAATCCATTGAAATACTTAATATTTCAAAGAAATGAAGATAATTTTCTTACAAATCAAAAGGGATTTCTTAGAATTAAGTTATTCCAAGGAAAGACTTGCTAAGTCAACATCTAATTCAATGTGGCATCAATCATACTATTTTGAGATGCAGTTAATCTGCATTTCCTTATATATAAATCTTATTTCTCTTCCTTAGGAAATAAGGTATTGACTTTGTTTGATGTCTTTATTTTAAGTATTTGTAAGAATTTAATATAAGTTACATTTTTTTAATATTTTTTTATTTTGTCTCTGTAGACCAAGTTAGGAGCATTTATTCACTGATTTTGAAGCAAAATACCAGAATTTAAAATTTAATTTAAAACGGAAAAAATTCAGAAAATAAATTATTTATTTTAAAAACTTTATTTTTTTCATTCATTTATGAATGTTAAAATATTTTGAAGAAATCTTTAATTTTAAATTGATCTTCTTTAAAACAAATGAATTATTCTCCGAATTTTTTTCCAATTTTAAATCAATTTTCAAATTTTGTATTTCATTTTAAAATCAGTGAAAACTTTTGAGATTTATTTTAGTTTATTTAAAATAATTCAGAATAACATATAATAAATTTAAATTTCCCAAAATTATACGCTATGGAAATTTATTATTATTATTATTTTGAAAAAATAATTTTTTGATTTTTATTTATCTCATTGATCTTTTTGGTAATGTTTAGCTTTTTTAATTATAAAATATAACTGCAAAAAATTGTTTTAAATAAAATATTGCAAAGGACTACTTTTATACATTTATCTCTGTTCAATTAGAGATTTTAAACCAGTATTTATAGAGTTATTTAATATATGCTGAATAATTTATTATGCTATGCTGATTCATCTGGATTGAATAGTGATTTTTCTGATCACAAATTATTTATAAAATACCAGTTCATAAAGAAATAGCAAAACAAAATTTTATTTAATTTTGTTTTAATTTTTTCTTTCATTGGAAATATTTACATGTAAATTATATTCCCTCTTAAGCAACCTTTATTTTTTCTGAATTTTAACCAAATATAAAAAAACTTCCTTTTATTTGTTTGTCCAAAAGGTCTTGGATCTTGCAAAAATATTTTTTAAAATACCTTATTTTGTAAAATGAAATTTTTATGAATTATACCTGTTTGCTATGAAATTAGTTTAATATGTTAGTGAAATTAAATCTGTTTTACATTAATTTCCTTATCTTTCATAAATTAAAACAAATTTAACAAGCACATAGGCTTTTGAAGAAATTTCAGTAATTTTCTGCACAGTGCTTTTCTTGAAGAACTTCTTGTAAATTGTGGATCTTTTATTTATAACGGGGGAAAAAAGTGAAAACTCTTGAGTACTGATTCTCTTGTAAGTGCACATAAAAACAATCTTTCACAGAACACTTTAGTTCTTTTTTATGCTAATTTTTTTATTTACATATTTGCATTAATATGCAGTACCTTATGAGACCACAATTCTCTTTATTTCGGACTGTAAAAAGAGATAATCTAAGCAACCTCTATTAATTACCCAGTTGTGATGATCTGTAAATGGTCTAATATTCAATTTTTATCATTTTATTAAAATAAATCTCCTTTAAAAATGTTTTCAGCCTATCTACTCTAGACAAGAAGTATATATTTTATAATACTTTGACTTATTATGATGTCCGCTGGTCAACTGATCATTATCCTAATGCTTAAAATCCTTATGAATCATAAAACAGATTCTCTGTTCCATTATGACAGTGTTTCTCAACCTTTTAGTATTCACGGCCCAATTTTCAATCATAATTTTCATCGCGCCCCCCCCCCCACCGCATACAATAAAATATATACAATAATAATGTATTTTGAGTATTTTGGCGCTAAACCTACACTACAACCTTAATTTTAAACTTTACAAATTACCAAGAATACCGAAATTTATTGACATTTTGCAACACCGATCCTCAGCATTGAAAAAACAGGAATCCTATGCTTTTTTATTGCTCTTGCGTCCCACTAGGTCGGGCATTCTCACAATTTCGCGAGAAGTTTCGATTTGTCTGGAATTTGTCTGGTCAGCAAAAAATTAAGCTAGGAGCTTGCGCAGATGTGAACAAATGTTTTCTCATAGGGAGAAGGAGAAAGTTCTATGACGCCAATTTCAATTTCAGACAATCTCATTCGAGTCGATCCTTCTATCGCTATTGAATCTATTCTGAATGTGTATATTATATATATTTTCGTGTAATTGCAATTCACCGTATTAAATATTCACGGCAACAGACTAATGCAGAATCATGGATAAATTTTTAAGCGGGCGTAAGTGAGCATTAGACGATAGACAAGCATCAACAATACACAGATGAGCGTGGTTCCGAAAATAAAATCAAGAAAATATTCTCAAGAATACTTAAATTCTGGGTTCACTAGTACTGAAGTAAATGAAGAAGAAAGGCCCCTGTGTATCATTTGCTCAAAAATGTTGGCGGCAGACAGCATGAAACCTAATAAACTTAAACGACATTTGGAAACGCTTCATAGTGAGTACGTAAACAAACCAAGAGAATTCTTCGAATTAAAATTAAAATGATGATGTATGAAAAGCAAAAACCATTGTTTAAAAAAAACTTTGTCTGTGAATGATAAATCTTGAATTGCCTCTTACAAAGTTTCCTTTAAAATAGCCAGATGTAAAAAGCCTCACACCATTGGTGAAGAGCTTATTTTGCCAGCCGCGATTGATATTGTAGAAATTATGTTTGGAGATAATTTTGCAAAACAAATGCAGTCTATACCTCTTTCAAATGATACTGTTGCCCGTCGAATTGCTGATATAGCTGAAGATGTAGAGTGTCAGCTTTTGTCGAAGTTGAGTTACAAAGTGTTTTCAATACAACTCGATGAGGCAACAGATAGTAATAAAGATGCTCATTTCATTGCCTATGTTAGATTTTGTTATGATTTGTCAGTAGTAGAAGAATTACTTTCCTGCAAACCAATAGAACTCAAAGCAACAGCACTTGCTATCTTAAATGATTTTATGAACGAGGCAAACATAGAATGGAAATATTGCGTCGGAATATGCACGGATGGTGCTCATTCTATGTCAGGAAGATTCCAAATTATTCCAGCACTTGTGAAACAAAAATCGCCACAGTTCGTCTGGACACATTGCATGATCCACAGAGAAGCTTTGGCTTCCAAAGAAATGAGTCCTGGTTTGAATTTTGTGTTAACTACGGTTGTAACCGTAGTAAATTATATAAAAATGAGACCCCTGATACCAAGAATCTTTTCCGCACTTTGTAAAGACATGGGTGCAGTACATTCAGCGTTACTATTTTATTGCGAGGCAATATGGTTATCACGAGGGAAATTTTTGCAACGTGTTTATGAATTAAGAGAAGAAATCGCCGTTTTCCTAGAAGAGGAAAACAGACTGGAAGCTGAGAATTTCCGCGATAGTTTATTTGTGTTGAAATTGAGCTACATGATCGACATATTCGAGAAATTAAATAACTTGAATCTTCAACTGCAAGGAGCAAATACACACATATTAGATACGAGTAATAAAGTTAATGTTTTTTGTAGGAAATTGGAATTGTGGAGCAGAAATTTAAAGCAAGAAAACTTAACAATGTTTGCAAAGTTGAATGATTGTATTAAAACTTACAAGGCTGAAGAACAACATGTAAAAGTTGTTTTTGTAACCATTGAAAATCATTTAGCAATGCTAGCAAAGAATTTTAAAAAGTACTTTCTTGTTGACGACAAACTGATATCAAGTTACAAGAGGGTGAGGGATCCATTTCAAAATACTCCAGAAGGACTCTCAATCGAAGGGGAAGAAACCTTCATAGACTTCACGGCAAACGGCGAAACCAAAAGACAATTTAGTAATAAATCACTCTTTGAATTTTGGGTAGGAGTGGATGATAAGTTTTCTGCACTAAAAACAAGGGCATTTCGCATTCTACTACCATTTTCAACATCTTACCTTTGTGAAACTGGATTTTCTACGGTGGCTTCTTTGAAGACAAAATATAGATCTCAGCTAAATATAGAAAAAGAACTGAGAATGTCTATTTCTAATATTAAACCCTTCTTCGAAAAACTTTGCTCTGAAAGACAGGCCCAAGGAAGTCACTAATAATTATTAAATTTGTTTTTAATTTAGTAAGTTGTTTTAATTTAATAAGTTAATTATTAAATATGTCGAAATGTATTTTGTTTGTATATGTGTGTGTGTTCTTTCCTTTCAGTCACTTAATCAATTTTTTTAAATAACATTTTCTCTTGGATATGCTCGCCCCCCCCCCCCATTAGTGTGCTAGCGCCACCCTAGGGAGGCGCGCCCCACAGGTTGAGAATCACTGCATTATGAATACATTAATGGAAAAACTTAGGAAAAGTGTTATAAATGAGTTTCAAAATTGAGAAGTATATTTTGTTTCAAATCAAACTGTGTAAAGTAAAATTACAGAAAAAAATTACATAATGAATGGTATAAATTTTACAGAAATAAAATGTAATTGTGTGTACAAAGTAAAAATCTCTGAAATAAACATTGCAGTCGATAGCTAGGTAAATATCACAGTTAAATGCAAACTTTTAATGAACTCAATATTTACTCATAATGTTAATACTTTGAACCTTTTCTGGGGCTAATGATAGCAAGGATTCTTCTATGCATGAATTCAATGTTTCTGTGAAAAGCTTTCGAAAGAATACTAAACCACATTTAAAAAAAGGTAGCCTCCATTTCATTACATATGGTGTCTCAGTAACTTTTTTATATTATTCCAAAAATTTTTATTTAGTTGTAGGTTAATTGACTGAGTAGACTTTTAATTAACTGCAACTTGAAACCATGATGATCAAGAAAATTTCATCCAAGATTTTTTTAATGCAATTATGACAATAACAATCTCTGTAATGGATATTTATGTTCAGTTCAGATGCTTACAGATGAATATTTTCAAAGAACAATGGGAATTATATGTAAGGTAAATGTCCCTTGAATCAATATTTTACCTCCACTTATTTCTGAACAATTTTTAAGTAACATATTTAATATATATCTTCGTGTTGTTTATACTAGAGCGCGAAAGGTAGAATAAAATTTTCAGCTTCTTCAGGTTGCGTTACACTCCTCTTCTCACATTTAATAATTATTTTCTCTAACTCATAAAACCAAAGAAATTTCAACTATTATAATGAATCTGTTAAAATTTCCCCTTAAGAAGAGAGTTTGTTGATCAAATTCTTCGTTTACCTTCATTCGTCACACTAACGTAAATCGCTTAGAATTTCTTTCATCAATTAGTGATTTCTGGAAATTTCCAACTATTTTAGGCTGGCTTCTATTATTTTCTGACTAAAAATTATTTTACTGGAAACCAAGCTGTCTATCAGGTCAAACAATGATAAGAACTTTTTTCAGAAGCTAAAAACTACACGAATTTCAACTTCGATAATTTTTCAAATGGATAATGTGAACTTTTTTATTCTTCAATACATTGTTTTTTTATTACCATTTAACAATGAATCAACTGAATGTCCAACTGAAGTTTAAATGGGACGTCTTTTATAATATTTTCCTCACTTTGAGAAGTTCTTGGTGATATAGTCACTGAACTCATACTATATCATCAAGAGCTTCTCTATTTATTATTAAAGTATTTGTTTGAATTTTTTATTAATTTAATAAATAAGTAAATTGTAAAGAGCATCACTAAATTAATAATCAAAATACCAAATCCTAAATAATTTGATAAAATGTAACAATGATGTGAAATAATGTGTTCAAAATTCATGTACTAAAATTTTAAATATTAATAATTTTGTTTAACTTAGCAAACTAACAAAACTATTTAAATTGTGTTAAATTATTGGTTTTCAAAACAGATAGAGCACAAGCCTTAAAATATAGAAACTAATGTTGCGTTAAGTTATGCATATCAGTGTCCGATCCTAAACACATTATAAGATCTATCTTTCTGAGATATTGAAAGATTCAAATAATAATAGATCAATGAAGAATTTGTATGTCTTCTCAAGCATCATGAATATTCAGAAATTTTCCTCTTTCTTGATATACGTAATATGCAGTATTTCAGAAGATACTACTTTTCGTTCCGGTACAATGGAAACTTTTGGAGAATATATTACTATTAAAACATATAATTGAGGAAAAAATATAATGCTCAGTTGAAAAGTCAGAAAATCACGATAATCCAAATTCAAACAATCCCTCGTCAACTTAATGACATTTGAACAACAACAAAATTTTAAAAAAAGTTTCAGCGTAACTTGAGTAATTTAGCTTAAATAGCCTCTAGCAAAATAAAAAAGTTTTTTTCAGAACCATCGAATACAGTTATAAAAGTAGCAACTAACCGCAAGGCACTGTGGATATATCAATTTGAATATGCTGACATTTTTTAGTGTTAACAAGTGATTCGAACAATCGAGTTAAAGGTCACTCCAGCTAGCCATACTAATGTCTTTTTAAACGCTCAAATATTCAACTGTCCCTGAGTTATTCGGCAAATAATTGCAATTCGTGCAACCTATCATTTCTGAGTGAAATGGATGCTTGTTTCAAATCATCTCTCTCGTTCCGCTTCGAAGAAAAATACAAAAAATGCCCTCACAAAAGACCCGTGGGGGGTATTCGGACAAAAATATGAGTGAAGTCATTCAATCGATCTAAAATAATATAATAAGACACCTAAAACATGCATTTCCAAGAATTTGGAAATAAGAGGTTTCCAAATCTAGGAAACTTTTTTCCCAATGCATTATCTCATTGTCATGTGTTGTGGCGATTCTGTTGCAATCTTGAACAGGATTAAGCGTTGACATTGAAAGCATTCCCAGTGTTTAATTTGTCTTCGATTCACTGTGGTCATTGGAACTGATAAGTTAGTTGCTCATTAGTTACGTCTAATCCAAATCATTAAGGAATACCTACTCAACTAGAGATAAAACCATGATAATAAAAGAGCATTTGTAGAATTATATAAAACAATACGAATGATATTCAACTACGTCGAAAGCAGACTATTTCTGTAGCCAAATTCAACTGTAAATAATAGCGGAAGTATAATTGCGGATAAATAATTGTGGAAGTAAAAATAATTAAAACTATTGGAAAAGATCTGAAACCTGTTATATTTTGAAAATATACGGAATATTTAAAATGTTTATCTTTTTTCATACAAGTAAGAAAAATTGTTCATAGTTTAATTTTGTGGCCTACTTCTTATTAATTAATTATAACGAATTAAAACATCAATTTTGAAATTTAAAAGAGGAACGGTATGCTTTAATATTTTTTATTTTGTCATTTTATTTAATTTAGATTGTAGTGTGTTTTTTGAAATATTAATTATAAAAAAATTTTTTTTATAAGAATTGATTAAATATTTTTTATAGATTGTTTTTTATATTTATTTATTTTAATCAGCTGATCTTTGATTAAGTAAATTCCTTTTGCAATTATTTTAAGAAGAGGATAAATTTTTAGCTCTCTTATTTTTGTGGACAAAGAAGAGGAAAGAGTTGTAAAAATGCTTTCGTAAAAAAAAGAAGGGGCGAAAAAAGCCCAAATTTTCAACGATAAAGTAGATACTTGAAAGAATTTTCAAAGAATGTCAAGAGACCCATTTAGAGTTTCTCTTACTTTCAATTAGCATCTTGAGTTCTCACATAAAATCAAGAAAAGGGCCAGTGACCTTTCGGAGAAAATGGGACTTGCAACACTGATGTAATAAATATATTCAACAGATCCAAGAAATGGTTTTCTGCAACCAAAAGATTAATCGATCTTTTTTCTGGGAGCTTCACATTAGATTTAGCAACTACTAACATAATTCACTATAAATATAAGATGTAACAAATTTAACGTTTTTGTTTTTATTGATCACTTTTTAACTTCTTCTTTCATAGATAATGCATTATAATAGATTTATACTTCTTTCAAACTCCTGATGTTCAAAATCTTCGGACTATATTCACGCTTTTATCTGCTAATGAAATCCAACTACAAGCTAATAATAAATATTATTATGGAATTCTTTAACTGCTTTTCAACCCCTTCTTTATAAAAGAATCTGGGCCTTTTCATTAATATTTTTTTCCGCTTTCAGTTTCATAAATCCATGTTAGTTTTTTTTTTTTTTTTAAATTTTAAAAAAAAATTTCAAATTGGAATTTATTTTCTGAAATGTAGGTAGATAAACTAATTATTTATGTTATAACTCTTTTATTTTCTTTGAAGGTTGCTGGTCTGTGAGATTTTCAACAATGTGGTTATTTTATCTTGAGGATCCATTTGGCTCATAGCTAAATATTTGTATGTGATGTCGTTTTTTAAAAATTAAATTTGCTTCTATGAAAATGGAATTAAAATTCTTAGTGCCTTTGTATTATTGAATAATCTTTATCGCTATTGTTCCAGATCAGCAAGACATCATTACAGAGTAATATTAGTCATTATTGTACACTATTAAATTTTTCTAATTAGAACTATTTTCTATATAGTATATTCTAGTATTAAGATAGATAAAAGCATATTTTAAGTAAATACTACAAATTTCAACTTATTATTTTCAAATGAGCCTTAATGCAGAAAAAATAAGTTTTTCATTTTCGTTATGAAAATTATTTTTGGTATTCGATATATATGCTTATATGTTTTAATGAAACAACAATGTTGCATAGTGTTTTGTGGGTCATTTTTTATTGATATGGTTACAATAATTTCTTTTCTCAATTTCAATTATAAAAAATCTACATTGTGTGCATTTGTACCAAACAGTGTGAGACCAAGCAAATTAAATGAAGTAATTAACAATAATAAATAAAAATATGAAAACTGTTATTTCAAGAATGTTTTCTTTTGTGAAAAAGAAATGTTAGCGATAATTATTAGCAATGCGTTTATTATATGCAGTAGCATTGCATTCTTAAATAAAAAAAATAACACACTTGAATATTTATTTTTACTTTTACTCAAATTTTAATTAGAATATTAATAAATGCATCCAGATGGCAATAGATATATTTTTTGAATTTTTCTAGACTTTAAACTATTTGTAAATGAAAATGTTGGTATAAATTAATCATAAAAAATTATGGTTGGATCCCAGCAAAGCCCACACTATTGATAAGAATAATTTTGGTTGGCGATAAATTTCGCCACTCTTGATAAACATAAATATTTCTGGAATTCTTATTTCACCATTTTGTTCTGCCTTGAAGCTTTTTTTCAGTTTGTCACCAAGGGTATGGGCTCTCCAAGGATTTTACCAAAATTATAATTTTTGATTATATGCATTATGATCTTTCTCACATTAATTAAGAGAATGTAGATAAGCATAATCTCACATATATATATTATAAATACAAGCAAAGCACTTTCTGACCACGCCTAAAGTAAGTATTTTTTTTTATTCTGTGTAACCATATATTATGAGCGTTATTTGTAAAACATAAAAGCAATAATATCAAATTGATGGCTCAAAGAGGCAAGTTTTTAAATTATCAAAGTAACTAACTTCGATATTGCAAATCAATTATTTACCGAGGCAAGAAAATCATAAAAGGAAAATTAATTTAACTGTTACACTAATAGTTCCGTTCTTAGTTGCTAATAACATACGTTTCACACAATTTACATTAAAATAACACTAATTATGAGAAAAAATATTAAGAAGATAGTGTTAACAATATAGAAAGCTTTCTGATGTTATTTTTATAAAAGAACTATGAATTGTATATATCTGTATGACTTTAAAAATAATATGAATATATATCATTGAATTAAATGTAATAAATATTTATATTGTTTAACTTGATATAAAAATACAAAACTAGTATAATATAAATGGAATGTCAACTAATTTAATTTTATTTATTTCACTAAACACGAATTTGGTCCTCCATTTCTTTGAATTATTCACTACAACTTATCAGTCTTGGATGCTAACAAATTTATTATTATTATTTTATTTAAAAATAAATTGAACTATTTTTAATATTTTTCATCGGGGACTGATTTTTTGGAAGGACTACATTTTAGACAAAATAGTGTTTCTTTTAAAATCTGGAAGAAAAAAAATGATGAATCTCACGCGAAATCAAAATAATTAATGCTAAGCAAATGGGAAATTTCAACAACAAAAAAAATAATAAAATAAAATAGAAAATAGCTCATGGTTATAAAAATGAACTAATAATGACTTCGAAATATTAGCATTTAGTTCGTGAGGGCATTTTGAGATAATACAAGCTTTGAAAATTTTATAGCATCAATTAATTTTTATGATTTCCATTTAAAAAATAAGTTATTTTCAGTAAATACGTTTCTCGTCATTAAACTGCATGACTATATAAATGAAATCTCTTAAATGTGATCGAATACTTAAAATCTCATTTGAATACAGTGAAATATAATACTACTTCCTTTATCGGATAATAACTGTTGCAAGGGAATATTTACACGGAAAGCATTGGCAATTGCATCTGTAAATATAATGAAGAAAAAAAACCAACGTTTAATGACATCCGTCATTTGTTTCGACACATCCTTAAATTTTTAACTTATTCTAATTATTGTGAATTATATTTTTTTGATATCATCCAATGACCGAAACCAGTTGTTTTACTAAATACGAAACCAGTTGTTACACTTCAACTGATTATCAACCTTGCGAAAGTAAGATGAGTAAAAGATTTTCAAGCCAAGACCGAGTTTCAATTGTTAAGTTTTGATGGATCAAAGGAATACGAAAGGTCACAGGAGGGTGCACTAATTTTAGTAAAATAACTTACTGACTGAAGAACAATTTAAGAGCGACAGATTGGATACGTCAAGAATTTAGTAGAATGCTTATGAAAATAATTTAGGTATATTTCTTTTAAAATTATTAATTATTTAAAAATCATAAATTAAAAATTACTGAAATTATCTGAATACTCTTAAAATAAAATTAAGAATAATATTTTTAAATTATCATTTAAAATAATCTATAATAAATATATTTATTTTCTTTTTCAGATGTTTTTATAGATTTGTGTGTGTGGACACTGTATAATTTAAAGTTTTATAAATAAATTAACATTCGAAAATGTTATAACATTTGTTTAGAAATAAAGTAAGGTTACAACCATAAAATTTTCTATCCTTCTAAATTTTTTTTTTTTTTTTTTGTTAAATGTTAAAAAAATTTTATTCAATTCATTTGTGAGTATTGGATGTATAACATCTTGAAAAAAATATCTTTTTATCATATATATTTTTTGTAAAATGAAGTCCAATTATTGACATGATAATAAAAATGAAATATTCCTCACAAACTTAACATCCAGTTTTTTGTTGTTTGAAAATTGTTTAATTAACTATCATATCAAAACTAAACATATAAGCATTTAAATATGCATCTAATAAAATAAGTTTTGCAAATTCCCTAAAATGTATTAATTATTTCCACTACTTATCATGACCTTTCACAATAGAGCGTTCGCAACTAGTGGCTTTACCGTCATCGCTAGAAAAGATAAAAATAGATAACCATCTCAAGGTCATTCAAAAGAAACAAAATAGCGATAATGAAAAGAATCGATGAAAGTAATTTAACCTCAGAAAATAATAAAATTCACTGAAAAGAAAAAAGAAAACAAAGTAGCCATTTTCGAATAATCAAGAATCAGAATTGTGGAACAATATCCATTCGGGCTTCCGATTCTCAAGTGACCGTTATCCTAACGATGCGTTGACGCCCGGTGCCTTCCATAAAAGAATGAGATATTTCCAGCTAGTCTGCTTTTGTCTGGCAGCTTACAATCGCCGTGAAATTTTTCCATTCTGTCGGAAATGGATAATGTTCCGAACAGTGACAATCTTGCGGAGCATCAGAGTATTAGCGCATAACGAAATGGGCTTACCGCTACTTTAAGAAAGGGAATGTAGTTCTTTAATTCATTTTCCAATCTCATTCTATTGTTAGAGTTCTCAGGGCAAGGGGCTGAACTTTCTTGCTAGTCTTTTGTACCGGATGCAACAGGACACAAAAGAGAATGGTAAACAGTAAAACAACGGAACACAGAAAAATGTTAGATCTGCTCAAAGGCTTCTTTCCTACTAATGAAATTATCTGCTTTTTCCTGCATAAAAAAATTTTTTTTACGCAGTTGTGCAGTAACATTTAATCTCTAATTATAAAATAAAAAGAATATATATATATATATATATATATATATATATATCTTAAAATATGATTTTTCCATGATTGTATGTAAATGAGATATTTATTAAGAACAAATATGATTTTAAATCTTTTTTTGCGAATATTTTTCTAATAAATAATTTTTTTTTTAATTTTCTTATAATTTAATTTTTTTATTATACTCATGCTTTCATTAATTGGTTATTAAAGGCATTTTAAATGAAACACAAATCCTTAATTATGATAGTATTAAAGTAATTGTAATACAACAAATATAATATAAATGCGTAAATAATATAAAATAAATGCGTAAATAATACAAACACATGAATAATCATTTTTTGATTGTTATTTTTTATTTCTCAATTTAAATGATTTTTAATTAATTTTTATAGTTTTTAGTATTATTATTAGTTTAAATTTTATTTAATCAATTTAAATAACTTAATATCAATTTAAAAATGCCTAAAATTGCTTTTTAATAGTTAAGTTTACCTTAAATATTATTTTTTAATTAAGTTTTATTGAATTACTTTTAATAAAGTTTTATTGAATCAATTTCGATTTTATTGCTTTTAAAGAATATTATAAAAAAATAATAGTTTATACAAATTCTACCTTCGTTAGAAATCTAATTATTTATATTCTGCATAATTTTAAGTCGTGCCAAATTAAAAAATTTTGGTATTTGTGACTTTATGATAGAGAAGATGAAAAATTACACATATTCTCTTTTAAAATATTTTTATCTATTTTCATTAACTGTATTTGTTAAAAAATATTTAATTTATTTTTGTAGTATGCACAGTTTTTCCAAAAGCAGTTTTGAACTCTTTTGGATTAAATTTTAGGGTGCATGCAACATTTTCGATAGAAAAATTTTTAATCAAATAATGTAACTATTTTCCATGCAAATTACTGCTTCGTACTTCAAAAAACAAATTTTTTTTTAATAATGAATTTTTTTCAGTTCTTCATATAATTGTTTTTCGATAAATTATTTCCATTATACATTTAATGCTTCAAAAGTATTTCTTGAATTATTTTTTGAAAATTAAATTTTAGTAAATTTCTTATTCAAGCTTTGAAAGATTAACTTTCATCTACTCAAAATAAAATGTATATTGTAACTTTTCTTGAATTTATAACAATATCAACTATTTCCCGAAAATTATTCATTATAATATTCTCAATAATAGAGCACAACAAAAGAATAGTTACAAATTTATACATAAGAAACGAACACAATAATTAATTTTAAATTCGGTTACACATGATATCAGCATATCCTTTCAAGGCAGCTGCAATTCAACTTTTAGTTTGTTATTCTTCTTGCCATTGGAAGTTTGATAAAATAGTTCCGTTATGGTATATATACAATTTTATATAAGAAATATGTTTTATTTTGAATTTATGTTATATATAATTATGTTCTTTGATTTTAACTTAAGAAATCACTCCAAATAGTTTTGCTTATAACATGAAATATGGAAATCAACATTTGTTGAAGAAATTTTATTAATTTAAAAATATAGATTCAGATCATATTGATTTTCTGATTTTGTACATAATTTTTCTTTTTATAAAGCGAAAAATAATTTAAAATAATCAAGTCGTATTATAACTAGAAAAAGAGTTAAATTAGCTTAAAATCTTTAATTTAAACAATGATAAGAACAAATCATTTCTGGACTAGTAGTTCATGTCCGGCAAAGTCGATGACCATCGCATATCCTTCCGCGGTACAATGTCATCGCCCCGAATAAACACCTTCTCCCCTTCCATCTAAAATCCTTTTTTTTTTTCTTTTACTCTATTCCTCTAATGCTTGACCAATAGAGCGAAACTGTTACTTACCCCAGGGCGAAACTCAGATTGTACAAAATGCTTTCTTTTTCTTCTCGTTTTTTTTTTTTTTTTTTTTATTTCTCACTTTTCATTCTTTTCTCTGACGTTCCAAACAGCATTACTGCTCCTATTTGTGAAGTTGAAAGTATTGGAAAGAGAGAGAAGCTACAATGCATATATAAAAATAAAATATACAGATATAAGTTCACTGGGCATTGGGAGAGAACACATTACATGTTTTCTATTCCTTCATAATATTGATTTCTGTTTTTATGGATTAAACGGGAAAAAAAATCATATATTGATTAGACTTTACCAAAAACGAAATAAAAATCCCACGCCTCGTTTTCCAAAACAACATAAAATAATGAAATTTTATCGAACTTTTTGTATGAGTGATAGTGTTGCAGATTGTTTAGAAAGGGTAGAAGAAATAAAAATATAATGGAAACTATTCGAGTGTAGAATAGCTTTGTTAATTACTTTTAAATGTAGAGAATTGCGCCAAGATGTTTGTAAACTTCTTGCATTTTTATTTTTTTTAAATGCCAAAGAGCAGTTTTAAACTGCGTGGCAATCACGTTATTTTTATTTCACTTGCAATCACTAATTTTTTATTCAAAATCTTTTCGATTTAATTGAAATTTTGTGCATTTTCATCAAAAGCAAATATTTTATCTATTCTGCTTACCAACTCGTCTGAATTTAAATATAAATATTTACAAAATTTTATAGATACTTCAAATGTGTGGTTTTTTATCTTTCATTGTGTGGAAATACATTATACTTGGGCTCAATAAAAATTTAAAAACTACTTGATAAAATATAATGAGTAACAGAATCGAATATTTTTTTTAAAATAGTACATACATTACAGTTTTTATTCAATTATTCCAGATTTTGATTATTTTTATTTAGTTTTTATTTATTAAGCTTTTTTATATTAAAATTTATTGATTTTATTTAAATATGATGTTTTGTTATTTTATTAAAAACCATAGTCAATTAATAAAATTCTAGCTAAATTTTTTGAGATATTTTAATATTTTTATTAGTATTAAATTGTATAGAATATTATTTTGAAGACTAAAAATTATGTGTTTGGTTGATATCTATAAATACAAAAATTAACTCCCGATTATGTATGATGTCTAAGTTACTTGAAAAACTTTCCATTTCTAATAAAAAGGATTGTTTTAATGAAAAAATCTAAGCAATTTTGACTAATTTTCTAAGGAAGTAAATATATAATTTTGTATTTGTTATAGAATTTGATTAAAAAAATTTTTTATTAATTCACGAAATGAATATTTACGTTAGATACTGTGTGTTTAAATTGTTTGAATTCATATTTGAGTTCATTTGTTTTTCGTATTTTCGTAGACTGATTTTTCTTTCATTTCAGTTCTTTATCTTCATCTTTTTTTTTCTTTTTTCCCCAAATAAATGATAGCCACATATCATTTAATTCTACGGATTATTGGGAGTTTGTATGTTATTCCGTTACTAAGTAGGTTAAAACAATTTTATGAATCATTTTTATTTGTTAATAATAAAAAGTGAAATTGGCTTGAAATTTTTTTAACATAAAATGTTATTAAGAAATTTTGGCAGATTTATATGTGAGTATCATGGTGAAACTCTATACTAAGACATTACATCAGTTAAGTTAATCTATGAAAATCAAAATAATTAAAAATATTAAGTTTTGTTTAAGTGAAAGTTGATGCTAGAGGGTAATTACGAGGTTAATCTAGAAGTTTAGACTATTTAGTTATAAAATTGTAATAATTACGAAAATTAAAAGCTTGTAACGTATATAAAATTTTTTTTCTTTCTCCTGTATTTGAATATTTTTTGCATCTGCTTAGGAGTTTCAGAATACCCATGCTAAACTCTTCTGACATCAAATCATTAAAGCCACTAGTCACTACATTTCATACCGAAAGACAATAAGATCTGACTAACCTTTAGAGAGATTCCAAGAGAGAACTCTTCTCTTACAAAATTAAAAAGAAACCAAAATGTTACAGCTAGCTATTCAAAGCTGGAGCAGACGATTGCTTTCTGGACGAATTGTGTTTCTTCACAACTTTAGCCGCTCCTCATATTGTAGCTAAAATTCATTTAATTGGACCAATTCGAAAGGGAATATATTTGATAAACTTGATTTTGTTTCAAGCAATTCACACATTTTTCCAAAGGTAAAAGTATTTTCGAAATGTAAACGAAAGGGAAATATTTGATAAACTTGATTTTGTTTCATGCAATTCCCACTTTTTTCCAAAGGTAAAAGTATTTTCGAGATGTAAATGATTTGGAAAAGATGAATGTGAGAATCTAGTGACCATATGGACTAATGAACCCATTGCAGAAAAATATAACATGGGAATTTTGAAAATCGCGAATAGATGCTATAATTATTTAAATATAGAAGTTGAATATCTATAAAGAAATAAGGAAAATCTCTCCTATATGAAAAAAATTATTAAATAAGTTTTTCATTCTTTATAACTTAGCGAAACTGTACTATCTTGATGAACATCGTAAAATTTGTGGTTCAAACCATACAAATGAAATCATAATGAATAAGATTTGAACTGAGAAAAATATTCCATAATTCATGTTTTAAAAGTACTGATATTAAATTATAGAAATATATTCCTTATGTTTCAAAAGCAAATATAATATATTACTCTTGATAGGTGAATGTATTTTATTCTTAAAAAATATTATCATTGGTGAAAAGCTTGGCTTAAAAATTATTATACAATTTGGAGAATTTTTTCCTGCTCTATAAATATAAACATCTTTACCTAATTTTTAAGAATTTTACAACAATAAAATACATAAATGTAGTTCTTGATTAATATCGTTAAGTATCTAAATATGAAAATATATCATCACAAAAATCATATTTATACGATCCATAATGTATGTATAATGTGATTAACTGAGTCTTCTGTTCACAAAGCAGTTCTTATATATCAGTATTTTTGTAATGATAAGGAAACTTTCCAATAAATTGAAATTTATGGATACTAAATTTTGTATATTTTTACAATTAGTGTCAATAGAATGATTAATCTCATATAAAATAAATTTCTTTATCATGAAACGTTTTGGAATATCTTACATTTTACAGTCATTTTACTCATTTCGGAATAAATTAAAATGAAATAAAAAAAAATATTGATACATGGCTATATTTGGGCAAAATTATTTATCAGGAAAAGCTCAACTTGAAATTTTCAGGATCTTCCGCAGATCCTCTTATAAATCATAAATTGAATTAAAAAATATACGATTATAACTGTCTTTTAAAACTGGTAAATTAGCAGGAAATTATCTTTATGACGCAAAATAAATCAATATATTTACGAAAGAATGAGAAAATTTATTTTATTATACGGTTTATAAGTGCATGGATTCCAGAGGACAATATCAAATATATTGGTTACTATGTGTGAGTATGTGTGTGTGTGTGCGTTCACGTGTGTGTAAGAGTAAAACCTATTATAATTTTCATTCATTACTCTTAGTCATTTAATAATCATTACTCTTATTCAGATGACATTCATAACCCTTAATCAGACAGGATTTGGCTTCTATAATTTTCAAATTATATCGCACAGGAAAATTTTGACTATAAAAACCAACGTAAATTGTATTAAAAAAGAACTCTTAGATTCAATTTTTCAGTTATTTTTCGAAGATCTTCTATTGAATCATAGGGTAAACTCAGAAAATTTGCTAATAGTTGTTAGTAAGAACAACTATTAATAAATTTTTGTTTAAATGAAAAGAAAATGATATCAATTTTTTCTAAAAAAAATTATTCAAAGCTTAGCATATAGGTTTGTAGATTTGTAATTATAAAAATTTTATTGATATGTAAGATATTATAGATATGTAATTATAAAAATTTAAGACTATTTTAGAATTATCATCGGATTTTTTAAAAGTTTGACTCCTATGGATAATATATAATTAACAAATTAGATAAATGCATCGATTAAATCATTAAATACTCAAAGAATTTTTAAATAATTAAAATTGGTTTTTTAAAGAAAAAAATTTTAATGCATGAAATAATTATAAAATTTAACAAATTGTAAAGCACAAAATTGCTTTAACAACTTATAATAATATCAATCTATAAGTCTATATACATCACATATAAAGTGATATAAACTATATAGATATATATACTAGCAAAAATAATCTATATTAATTTTATTTGTTAGTATAATTGAAATATCGTTCTCATTTACAATTTCAATTAGTGAAGTATTGAATCTCTTGTAAAGATCAATTAATATTTTTAGAATAAGCAAAACCTCTGATTAAATATTTATAAATTCAGTTGAAGCTCATGTGAAGCTCAAAACATATACATTCTTTTTATTTATTTATTTTTTTTTATTATTATTTCGAAATGTCGAAAAAAATCCATTACAGGAATACGAAAGAATCGAAAACCGTTTTAAATAAATACCAAGCTATTTTGTTTGTATAAGATCATAAAGGGTCGAGTAATTACTACTTTGAATTGATTCATAATAGTTATATATCCATAGTACAGTTAGTGCCTCAGAATTTTTTTTTCTTTTGTAATTTCACAAAATATGAGAAAATAAAGTTTAGAACTGTTATAAGACCAAAACCATTAAAAAATCATTTTTCCATGAATCATTTTAAAGTCTTCTTGTTTTTACTATGAAAAGTAAACCTAAGCCATTATATCAATAACAGCAGGCATTACTAAAAACCTGTTCCTTATAATAACGTTTAGGGAAAAAACACAAAAAGTTCTGTTTTTTAGCAATCAACATGACAAAAATATTCAATTTCCACATATTATATACATATATTATAAATATACACATACATATAATGATGTAGATAATTAATGTGTCGTACTTAAAAATTAAAAATTATTATTTTTAACTCACAATTGTAAGAAACACAATAAAAACGACTTAAATGAAACATTTTAATTATGTGCAAACCATCGAATTCGAAATTTCTTACTAATAACTTAAGAAAAGTGTACTTATAATTATGATATATTTGTGTAGTGTAATTACTTAATAAAAATTTATCAGACTTTGAAAATTATGTATTATTATGGCTACTTATCAAGTCATTATGAATAAAAATGGAGACTAATATTCCTATATGTGAATTCCTTAAGTAAATAAATATTATTATTTCAATGTGACTTTTATTTACAAATGCATTTTTAAGAAAGCACACTCCAAAAATGGTAAAATATATTAATAAGCATTTGATTTATGAGCAATTTAGCAATATTTTCAAGAATGGCAACAATAATAAATGTTGTAAACTCCCATACTCTTCGTGAGTTTAATTTAGTAAGAAGTTTTCGTTTTAAATTCATTTGAAATGCATAAATTATTTATTACCACCAAATTATACTTAGTTTAATAAATTGAAATTTTAAATCATTTATCAGTTAAAAATCTGTTTCAGTTTTCAATCACTGTATAAAAATAGTTATTCTATTAATAATTATTTAAACTAGGAATATAATTTTGATCATTTAAGAATTTCAAATCATTGCTCTTACGGTATGATATGAATGCATCAGAAATGTAACTAAACTAGATTATGAAATTATCAACATATTTTTCAAACAAAATTGATTTAATTACTATCTTGATTGTGCATTTATCATTCATTTATTCATCCTCAAAGGTTAATATTTAAAACAAACAGATTAATTTAGGGGAAAAAAATCAGGTGCTTTTATTTAAAAAGCAAAAAAAATATCCATTTTTCTGACAGGAAACTTTGAATCTCATTCACAATCGTATGAGATTTGTAGTTCTATTAATATTGTGTGTTTTGTTATATTGTTTTTAACACAAAAGGAAAAACATTTCATAACTTACTGAACCTGAATTATTTTAAATTATATTCAAAAGAACACTGAAATTGAAAGATCTAATGAAAAAATTCTTTTTTTAAATGAAACATTGGAATAAAACTAAATCTTGGGTTTTTAGAGAATGTGTAGTGAAATGACTGATTCCGAAGTATTAATCAACACGATAATATTAAACTAACCAGTTATGAGTTATGGAAAGGAAATCTAAGTAAATGTTCGAAAACAAATACTCGAATATTCTTAAAGAATCTATTCGTGTATTTAACAAGACACATAAATGCTCAGTTGAATGTTAATTCGCTACAAGCTTGCATAACAAACCAGCTAAAAAAATTTTAACGATGCTATCTTCCCATCAAAGTAATTTTTGCGGAATTAGAATTGCAGTGACAAGACAACTATTAAATTTTAAAATATACTCACGTTTAGATATAGAGGGTGTTTTCAAGTCCCAACCGTGGGTAAGCGCTTGAATCAGATATTGTGACCCCTAATTTCAACTATATTATTTTCTCACATTCATTCGATAGAATATGTTCATTTATCATCAACGTAGACACTTTTACATATTTCTTTATGAAAGACATTAAGATGTCATACTGTTTTGGTTTTGAATTGTCTTTGTTGGAATTTCTACACGTGTTCGTTTGAGGAAAATAAAATACAAGTGGATTATGACTCCTAAGGTATTTTTCCCCCAAAGATCAGCAATTTTAATAACATATTGCACTGAAAAGAATAACTAGAACGCCAATACAGTTTATTTCAAATTCTTATGACGGCTGTTGGAATGAATAATTTTTATTAATTTAGGTGGAGCTAGAAAGTTGTTTCTGATATTGCTGATTATTACTCAATTTTAAAATGTGCCATTTTATTAACAGTTGTAAGTCGATATTAAATGTAATTAACTAGATTTGTCATTTTATAGAATTTTTTTTTAATTTTCAACTATGTGAATATTTTGCATGTTCTTCTTTCAAAAATTTCACAAATTTTTTTCCCAGAATTTCAAAGGATTAAATGCTCTTCCTTTTATCTGTAATGCAAAAGGTGTCAAACGTGAAACAAGATTGTTGTCCTATTTTAAAATTTTTATACCTGTCATCTATCATTTGGTAAATTAAATGTATTTACTCTTAAATTGATGAACACTTCATTAAAAATAATGTTTCATAATAAAATATATATATTTAATTACAGTTTATAAATTTTATTTACATATTAATACAGACTTATAGTAAATTTCAGTTTAATTAAAGCACGATAACAAGTGGTCAAAATGTTATGAAGGAAACACAAGCAATTCTTATTGAAAAATGCTTTAAAAATTTTTACTCTGAAGATTTAACTATTATTAACCACTAATTATCAAATAGATAATTTGCATATAGACGTGGCCCTTTAACCGAAGCAGAATTTTCATCAGATGGGTTACTTCAAAAGATTTTTTAAAGTATTTACATTATTTTAATGTCATAAATAATCTATTACAATGTTATCTTAATTTCTAGAAAATTAAAACAAAAAAAATTCTAAAATGTCTCTAAAAGATGTTCATAGCAACATTTTAGAATTTTTTT
>JAPDSC010116745.1:0-12422 GCA_026290005.1 Latrodectus geometricus | reverse complement strand
ATATATATATATATATATATATATATTTCTAAGAATTATGTTTGTTGGACGAAAACAGTTATTGATTTCTAAAGATTTTACTCTTAAAATGCAACAAATTATTGCATATCTTTAACAAAAATTTAAATTGCATGAGTAGATTAATCATAAATAATTTGCTCACTACTTTTTATTAACAATAATTATTTTCCTTATTGTTAATTCATTTTACTGAGAGATATTTAATAATTTCTTCTTAAATGTGGGAAATAAAAGGAGCCATTAACAATGAATCTATAAGTAAATAAATATAATACGAAAAATAATCAATTACTAGATTAAAATATTTGTTAATCCACGAGTGCGAATCGACATTTATAAAATTTTCCATCTGAATTTTTTAAAATATTAACTATGAAACTTGTTACTTTCACTGATACAAACGCATTCTAATTTTTATTCATGAATGTGCTCTCTAATTAATGAAAATGCAAATTGCAATACAAAACGAAAAGTATTTATGATTCTTGAGTTTCAGTCCAGGAAGTAAAAATACACTCTAACACTTTACGCATATCTGAAAGCGAAAACGGAAGACAATCCCGTCGCATTCCTTCGAGCTCTTTAATTGTAACTAACACAAAAATAGTTTTATTTTCATTTGAATCTCTTCTGAAGTCTTAATGAATTTTCTGACCTTCAAGTTAAAGTAAAATAAATGAAAAAATAACAAGAAATGAAGCAGAAGACAAAACAATACTGTAACAAATGATCTAGTAATCCTGGCTTCGCATTGATCTTTGAAAAAAAGAAAAATATTCCCTGCCTTTTTGGACGCCTGAATTTTATTCCCCACTGTAAGCAGCGTGCAATTCTTTCGTAGAAACGCTTAAGTACTGCATGCATAGGAATGATTGTATTAAAATTATGCAACTAATAATTAGTTGCATTCGTGAGAATGAAGGTAAGTTTGTATAAGAGCTCCGGGGCATATAACCATTCGGAGCTGAAATGATGCATGTATTGAATCTTTTCTTCTGTGAAGTTTCGTGTAATGATGAGAACAGAGCAGGGAAAGTATGCACGTGCTTTTGATTAGTCTATTTATCAAGATCTTGTTAGGGTATTTTTATAGGAGTAATCGTAAAAGAGACAGAATCATTGCTTTATTAGTATCTTTCTTTTCTACTGAGTATAAAAGAAAAGATATATTTGGTTAATCTGAAATATTTCAAATGAAAAGTTTAATGCAAGACGATTAACTTCGTTATTAAATTAATTATTTTTAATGTTATAAAATCTTTAATTATAATTTTTTATAAATTTTTTCTGCATATGAACTTTATTTGGAAATTCTCTTTGTAGTTGCAATGACAAATTACTTTAAGCACAACTAATTTTTTTAAACATTTTACAATTACATCTAAAAGAAATATGTTTTAGGATTTTATAATGATATTTTACAAGACATTTTGAAGCACTCATTTTTTTAAAAAATTATTTAACCTGTGTCCTTTATTTCTTTATATATTATTGTAAAAGAATAGATTCTTAAACTCTTGAATAATAATCGGGCAAAATCAGTTTTGTAAGCTAAATTTTTTCAAACAAAATTATTATTGAATTATAAAATCTTTTTTAAATTTTATTTAAATTGAAATCAAAATTGCATTTACATATGCTTGCCAGAGTCCCAGTTTTCAGACAAAAATACCGGTGTTCTGGCCTATTTACTTCACGTCAAGATAAAAATTAAATTTGATTTTATAGATCACTAAAGTCTAAAAATTAACTATCACATTTCATTTAGAATAATTTGTCATTTATTTCTATATTAAACGAAAAGTGAAAACTGTAAAAGAATGACTACCAATAATGGTCTACCAATAATAACTAATGGTCTACCAATAACTAATGGTCTACCAATAAGTCATCGTATCTTCTTGATTCGCCAATCATGGCCATGTGCGAAGTTGTGTTTGCTGAGGAGTATTTGCAGTCAAATTGAAAACGGTGGAAGCAAGTAAAGAATACAGAAGATACGATTATTTTAAGTGAAGAAAAATGTCTCAAGGTATTTGATCACTCCAAGGTTAATCACATAGCAGCTCCCAATCTGATTAAAATTGTTGAGTATGCCTTCTGTTTACCTGGGACATCGGCATCCATAAAGATTATTTCCTTTGGTGAATAACGCATGGAATTATGATAAAGGTTTGATGAAAGAATCTATGATTTCTACTGTTAACATATTAGCATGCGAAGATTTTTGCAAGTAATATATGTAATTTAAATACGGATATGTACAAATTTTTATTCAAAAGTGTTTCTTCTTACTTAAGTAACTCATAAATATTAACATGTCGGAAATAAAATATTTAAAATTATATGCTGTTATTTATTATATATTACCCCTGATTTAGATTCCTAATCATTAACCATTTTTTCATAGCACATAAACTACCCTCTAAAACTCTCTAAATCCTTGAACAACCACTATGCTTGGGAAGAGGGAAATATTCCAGTATCCCTGTTGAACATTTCAGAAATTTAGCTAGCCTTCCTTTACAATGACACTCACGGAGCATTAAGTAATTTTCCTTCCAAATTTTTATGAGTCATTTTTTTAATTCATTTCTCAAACTTCAGTTTAAACAGTGGTGTTTTCATAAATATGAACAGTTGTTTTCTTAACTCTCTTAGAAATGAATTCTCTATCATTGCTAACAACATAAAGTGCAATATAAGTGTACCTCAAACTGAAACAAAGAAAATGAATTATGGAGCAGTTTCATATTTCATAAATAAAAGCAATGCATAATATACATATTTAGCTTTTTTATAAATTATTTTCCTTTAAATATTTATCAATGATCAAATTATCTCTATAACAAGCAAACATAATTCACAATCAAACACACACACACACACACAAATATTTAAATACTGTAAATTTTACAAACATAATTAAACATAAAAGAGTAATGAAAATTGTATCTAAATATTCACACATTCTTACAACAATTATACGTAAGTATGATTGTAAAATGAAAACTCATATATAAATTCATTAGCTTATATTAGCTTTCAAGATTTTTTTTTTCACATTAGTTGTTTACGTTTCCAAGTAAAAATAATTTAATGCTTTCAAATAATAGCTGAAAAACAATTAATCGCATATTCTATATTTATGTTGATAACAAATTGTTGTAGTTTTTAATTTATGTAAAATTAATAAAGTAAATGTATGTAAAATTTTACTTAATCCGAAACATTTTTGCAATTGTAAATATCTATGCGAATGACTGAGGGTTAAAAAAATACATAAAATTGACGCCTTTTTCGCACAATCATTATCTTATTAAATTTCTCTTACCATTGAAAGTCATCATAACTTATATTATTCTGTTAATTCACGAAAAAATAGAACCATTTCCTTCAAAAAGTTATTAGAGTGAAGATACTTTAATTTTATAATATTTATTTTAATATATTATAAACCTTTAATTAAAATAAATTTTCCACCTTTTATGCAAGATATAAATTAAATAAGAATTTCCTTTTAGCTAAATGATAAAAATACATAATAGTTGAATGTTCATTAATATTTGGAAGATATTAGGCGAAATAAAGGTTTTTGTTAAGAAACTTCCTTGATAAAGATATATTTTGATTTGAATGCTTAAATAAAAAGAACACAACATCAAATTAATCTATTTCTCAGAATTTTGACCCTCAATTGAAAATTGATCCTTAATTCCGGTAACTTGTAATCTGCAGAAAACTCCACCCGAACAAAAACATAGTTCAAAAAAAAGGACTCCACCATTTTCGACGGCGGAATAGAGGAGTTGTGTAATCATTTAATCATTAACACTCCCTGATAAGTTTTACCACAGGATAGAATTTCCTTCGAACCCTTCTGAAGAGGGCAACCGAACACGGCTTTATTGCTCTTCATATGGTGTTTCAGTAAGGTGGACATTATGGGATAGTGACTGTAGGTGTGGTTCTTGGTGAAAGGTGTCAGAACAGACACATCTAACGTGGGAAAGGAACGAGTGGCTGTGTTGCAGCAGTAACCTAATGGTTCGTTGACCGGTAGGTCATATGTTGGATTCCTAAAGAAGATGAACTTCTGTTGAAAGATCTTTGTGACAACACACTACTTTTGCTCATTAACATGTTATTCGTGATCAAACAGTTTGTTAAAATTATTATAAGAATTAAGTTCTTGTTTATCGTAAGAAAATACATAATCTGCTTAAGAAATCAATTTAACACACTGATTTATCATTACGGATGCTAAAATAATCATAAAATATAAAATGTGTGTGTGATAATTTAGAAACTGAAAACCTTCATTTTATTTTCAATCTTCCATCCCTGCACACTGATCTTCAAATACTGTTAGAAAATGTTTATATAAATATTGGGAATGAGAAAACTTATCTTTTTTTATGCAGATGTTTTTAGAGATTTTACATTCAATGTAAATAAAATAAATTTAAAAAAAAAAAAACTCTTTTCACTTAACGTTTAAAAAATTATTTTCTTAATAATACAAAAAATGTAGAAGGCAATAAATAAATATGAGTTGTTAACATAACTTCTTAAGAATTTTCTAAATTGCATAATGTCACACAGAGAGATTATTATTTTTCAGATTAAAAAGAGAAGAGCAAATTCCTATTCAGAAAGCTTTTACCACTTTAAAATATTTCTGCAGTCAAAATAGACTTTTCACCCCGTAGGGTCAAGTACATTATTCATGTAACCCATTTTCAAAACACGAATCCCTGCTTGGGGTGCACAGTAAAACCCTTTACAGGCCTCCCACGACACGATGTAGCACCTATAAGTTTAGACACGGATATTACTGTGTCTTAAGAATATTTTTTTTCTAACAGAACAAGAAATGAAGTGAAGGGAGACAAGTGAAACGAAACTTTGTTTGCTCTACAACGAGATGTGGATGTTCAAAGAGGTCTCTGACCTCAGGACGAGTGACTTTTTCGGCGTTTTTTTCATCGAAAAAAATAATAACTAAATAAAAATAATAGAAATTATATATCGTAATGTTGGTGAGTTTCACCGCGGGTGTATTTAATCGGTAAAAATTGTTTCCGCCATTTGAGCCCTCACGTGATAAGAAAGGCTTCATTGATGGACATACCGACACCAACCACACAGAGACTTGACCTTTAAAGAAGCACATCTACCGGTTTCAGAAGAATAGAGATCTATCTCAAACACTGGTAATACTCGGTGTAGGAATTGATATGCTCATGTCAACTGCAATGAGACAATCAAATGTATACCATTCAATAAATATCTGCGAATGGTTGTTTTACTGCACGCAAAATAGAACACACAGAGAGCTCTTCTACGAAATGGGCCACATCTCTCACAATGATTTAATGTTTTCCAGCTATTTTTATGAGTGCAAAAAAAACATGTTTAAATATTTATACAGGAGTGTTGTTTCTTTTAAGGTCGCATACTATTCATTAACTGAGATATTATAAAAAAGATCAAAACTTTTAATTGGGTCTATATCTTTTTATTTGTAATCCATATCTTAATTACGAATATTTGAAAAATATTATTACTGTGATAATGAAAATCAGTCACATTAAACAAAGAAAAATCACTTGTAAAAATACTTTTTTCATTTATTTAATCCCAATTCTTTGTTTTATTTTAATATTGGTAAAAAAAATGTGTTATCTAACTATAAAAAAAAGTTGTTTGAAATATAGCATCTACACTAAAAATGAATCGTATATAAATCAACTTATTTTTTCATTAAGTCTTTTATGTCTAATGGGGGTAGAATGCAAATGTATTCTAATTGAAGATTTTGATATGCAAAAGTCACGTGTTTGTAACGCTCGCCCAAAAAAGTACTTCAAAGATAAGAAGCAGATATTATTAATGCTTAAATGGAAACTAACATCGCTTGATCACAAATGTAGCACATTAATCGTTCCTTACCTTCAGGCATTATTGGATTTAAGATGAAGGAAAAGGATTTTATCTCATACTGCAATCAACTTATAAATCGATTATTCTGACTAACAGATCAGAAGATGATGAAGATAAGTATAATTTCGAAAACTATTCATCCTGATAAAAAAAATTGAGAATATCACATTGCTTTATTTAATAGCTTGTATTCAGTCCAAAAAAATCATCCTAAAATCGGTCAATTAAGTTGATAATGACTCAAACAAATGAGTACCAATAATTCGTTTTAGAATTTATAAAATCTTTGTCGTTGAAATATAATACAAGAATCATTAATTGAAATATATTTTTTAAAAATTTAAAGAATCTTTAAAAAGTACTTCTGAGTAAAATATTTGCTTAATGATGAAAATATTTATTCTACAGTTTAATAATGAAATGTGCACATTACAAAATAATTTAATTAATAGCTTCTAAAAACGATAATTGCATCATGAAATGAAGTCTGTATAAATTAGCTACAAATAATTCCAATGAGTCACAGAATGCTTGAAACAACTCGCTTTAATCCGTATTTATATTTTAAACTTGGACACATTTCATTCCAACGCATTTTCTATTGGCGGTTTATCAGGAAAGGCAAAATTACATTCTCTGCAAAAAGTAAAAATAATACTTAAGAAAGGAAAAATTAGTAAATATTGCTATCTTTTTTTTAAAAAAAATTGTGTTAAAATGTAGGAAGAAAAGATATATTTATTAAAGGTATATAATAAAAGGTATATTTATTAAAAATATATAAGAAAAGGTATATTACAAACATTTTTTTCTCTATTTTTAGCTGCACCACATAGATGGTAATTTTAGAAAGAAAAAAATAACCTCGCTTTTTTTTCCCAAACGAGAAAATTTCAAGAGTAGAAAATTTCATCACTTAAATTAATTACATTACGTCTTAAGCAACTCTACCCGGAGACTAATCAGTGTTCATTATGCTTTAATTTAATTTTTCAAGTGCAACAACCAAAACTTTATGATGAAAGTTTTAAAATGAAAGTTTTTATTTCTAGTTACCCAGATATGAAGATACTGTTATAAGTTTTATTTCGAGCAGCAGCTTTCTATTTAAAACCAAGTAACCAAGCTTGGGAAACAAACAGAAGAAAAATTTTACTTTTGTTTATATTCGTTTTTTAAAAGATTACTTTTAAAAAGCTAACAAAGATGTAATAACAATCAAAACAATACGGGTATGATAAAAGTCCCAATTTGACAATGTTGTGTAAAATAAATATTTATGTGGAGAGACTTCTTGCGGAAAACTGCACCCCTATATGATAATAGATATATTTTAAATCTAATTTTGATATGAACTGGGGAAATGTTAACATTAAATAAATGTAATAAAAACATATGTAGAACTTACCATTATAAATCTTCTTTTCCACTTGACATATTGAAATAAAACAAAAATCCAAAGACTTAAAAAAAATCATTTTGTTAAAATTTTAGTTTAAACTTGAAAAAAAAATGAAGTTGTGCGATACAAGTGAGACATGTATATATTGCAAAACGCATTTAAATTTATAATTTAATTTTGAACAATAACGATACAGAATAAAATGATAGTAGAAGCAGAAAATAAATAAGTTTTGTATACTGCATGCCGAAATAAAATAAACTAACGAATCAACAAAATCATTTCTAACTTAAATTTCAATTTAGATATGAAGCTCTTCAGTTTAAGATACAAAAAATAGTGCACCAATTCATTTAATTAACACGATATTTTGCACCATGAAAGAAAGGAAATGTCACTCACAGATTCACTAAAAACAAATGGGATGAGATTTGTAATGCTTATTTTTAGTATCAAAGTTTATTGAAATGGGAATTCTTTTCATCTAAGTTATAATCTGCTTTCAAAACTGGTGTCATATACATAAAAGCGAAATCAGATTTTAAAATTGTATAAAAAATAAAAACATTAAAAAAAATTGAAGAAAAAAAATTATTTTTAAAAAAACAATTATGCAATAATGTAGAAAGAAATAGGGGTCTAATATTATATTTATTTATGTGAAAGAAATAGGGGTCTAATGTCTTATTTATTTATTTATTCTCAGTAGCAACGTATAAATTGTCAATTATAAAGAGAGGAAAAAAACAATACACTTCTTTAATGAAGCTAGAAAAATTGCAGAAGTGGAGTTAAGCCTCTTTTAAATGGATACCATAGCAGTAAGGACAACTTTATGGAGAAATTGAATCACAATTAAATATGTTTTAAATTAATTACAACAACAGTAATCAAAGCTTCTAAGTGAAAAAGTTTTTTTACGTTAGTCAGAAGACGACGTTCTAATGTGAATTTCATATGATTGTGTGTGCAGCTGATTTAAATTTTAACCACAAAAAAGAGAATAAGTATATATACAAAAGTTATATTCGTCAAACTACTGAAAAGTTTTGTAAAATGATACTATTAACAAATATTTGACATCAAAATAACTTTGGACCATTACAAATAATTAGTTGCTATTTACTTCTTAGTTTCATTATTTCAAATTTCTTCTTTTAATTTTCGTTTAAACTATGAAAATTGTAATTAGAAAACATATTTTTTTACTCTTATTACCATTTCTATATCAAATAAATTTTTAAATAGTCAATAAGTTTGCTGCCAGTGACTAAATATACTTCTCAACATTAATTTTAACTGCTTCTTCTTTCTTTAATCTGTATAAAATACGCCTTCAGTTTAAACTTTAAATAAAGAATAGTATTTCTGACTTTATTTTAATTATTTTGAAGAATTGATTTGTCATTAACTTTTTGAGAAATTTTAATTTTTAATATAAATCTATTTGTGTTTAAAAAAATCATACATCATAGTTTAAATGAAAAAGCAATTGTAATTTTCAGTAGATTCACCTCTTGCAGAATAAATTTGTTATTCATAGATGTTAAAATATATTTCTACATGACATATTTTTATTCTAGTTCATACCGATAATTTTGCACTTAATTAACAACTGTAAGAACATTTTCATTAAACATAGTCTAAAATTTTTTATTAAAAAGCTTATATCAAATCTTATCTGATTAAATGTATTTCAACATTTATTTTAATGTATTATTAACGATTACTTTCATAGCTACAGCTTTAAAATTCATAAATTTTAATAAAACAATGGTTATCAAAAGCTAAATATTTATACTGGGTTTTTATTTCTCGTTTGAATCTTGAACTGAAAACTTTAAATAGTTATGGGATAAATTAAATATTTCAATTCTAATTCAGAGCTCTTTAATTTGTTATAAATTTTGAAATTGCTGTATCCAATTAATAATAATGTTCTAGAAATTTTAATAGTGGGAATTAAAATTTGTTCTTCATGCTTCACAAATAATACATTTTTAGGCATTGAAATGCAATAAGTTGAAAAATGTTTTTTTTTTTTAAATAGAGTTCAAAAACATAATATTTTTTCAATTACATGAGAATACCCAATTAATGGCCAAACTATTTCTCTTAAGATTTTTTTTAATACCTAATTTAAAAAAAAGTTAAAATATATATTAGGAATTAAATCCTTCAAAACTGTTTCCTTGGATTCCAGTTCCAAGAATTCTTTTCTAATAGACAGAACTTAAAGATATTTCATAAAAGAAATAATGCTTTTATAAATTGTTTCCATTGAAATTTGTAAGCTTTTATAGAAAAGTGCTATTCACTTTGAAAAAATTCTGTTGAAGAATTTCAGTAAAAATTCTACATTTATAGAGAAGTGCAAATGGTACTTTCATCTTCTAATAATAAACATGAAAAGATATATGACGGGATTTGAAATTTCATGAATACCTAAATGGTTCACTGTATTTGATGCTAAAGTCTCTATTACATTTCTCCATAAATCAGCTAAAATAATGATTCTTGAATGCTTCTTAAACTTTGTACTCTTTAGTTATTCGAGAAACGTATCACACTATATCACTCAAAATCAACCTCGAAATTTCTTAATACCCAGTCATTAGTGTCTATCCTTAATGGAGAAAAATGGTGTTTTATATGGAAACTTGTTATCATTAATGGAACGAGTTGTGTGTATTTTTTCTCCACTGTGTGGTCTCTCTTTTGTCATTTGTTTCGAATTTCAAAAGCATCCGCCTATCTTCGGGTTCATACAGTGGATTTAACTGGAGTTTAACATTCGATTCACATTCCATTTAGTATAGAATTAGCCGTGACGGTAAACCCGTTTGTCCGCGCTTCTTAGATTGTCGTTTATAACGATAAAGTTGACAGGTTGGAAATTTCCCCAATCCAGAAACTTTCATCACACCAATAAAGAGAAGTACACCAAGAAGTTGAGAACAAAATAAGAGAGAAAAAAGAACAGTCCATCCAATCAACAAGAAAATTCCCTTTTTTAGAACAAATTTGCTCTAGAACATCTGTAGTTACCAGGAAGTGTTTTAGTTTCGATTTATCTTTATCCGTCAACCATTTTTTTCTTAAATTTCATTTGGAAAAATAAGGTGCTCTACTCGAGGCTATTGTGAGACGATTATTCAAGATTCGAACATGGTTTTGTGCTCTTGTCAAAGAGAACTTGAAATTAATGGTTCTCGCGGGCTTCTGACTTCGAGGTCAATGTCACTGAAGAATCGAATTCTCTTCGCAGGAGCTCTCAGCGTAAAATAGGGTGTTAAGATCCGATTGTTGTCAAGGTGAAAATAATGTAACCTGTTGAAACTCACTGAATTCCATTACTAACTGTAATTTCACACCAAGGAAGTAGTCAAAATTATTTCATATAAGTAGTTATAGTAAAAAAAATTTGTTAAGGTAACAAAGTTATGAGTAATATATTTTCATATTAACTATTGATAAAATATATAATCGCAGGAAGTCTTCTGTGCAGTTTTTCTTGTAAATTAATACACGTTAATTATTTCAGATGTTAAAAATTAAGTCCATGAAAAGTTCCTAAGTTTTAAGCTACATACTAATTAATAATCATTAAAATGTTTTATAGCTGTGTATGTATGTTTGCATGTGTACAATATAGTGCTTATAAGAGATATTCTTACAATTAAAAACATTAGTGTAACGAAAATCTAAGTTTAGTAAAAGATGTACATAATTTAAAAAAAAAACACTTTTCAAAACCATAATTCTTCTACAAAGAAATAATTAGTTTCTTTGTATAAGAATTATTGAAAAAACATTCACATTTACACAGTGTTAGACTTTGTTTGCACTTCTGTAAATCAATGTTACTTTATTTTGTATCGGAGACAAAAATAAAATTATATTATTATAAATTATATAATTTTATTAATAATATTATATAATTTACAGTAATATTTTATTTAATCAATAAATAAATAAAGTATAATCAATAATAATTTTTCCCATTATTATTTATTATACTTTATTTTGAACTAGTAAATAAAAAGTTATAATTCTTATTATTGAAATTCATGAATATAATTTTTTCTAAATTTATTTTAGTTCTGTTTAATATGTTAAATCCTTACTCAAATCTGTCTGAATCCTTCCTCTTTCAGTAGAATGTGCTTTAGGAAGATTGTATTCAAGCTAAGCTTTTTTTCACTTTTCAAGAAAAATAGATAAATTGTATACTAAAAAGTATATTTTATTACGAAGTCTTTTATTATAAATTATAGAGAGTTTGATCACATAAAAAAATCTTTGTATTTGCTTCATATTCCAAACAGCAATTAAACTCAACACAAGAAGCAGACTTTGTGAATTCAAAAACTTTAAAATGAAATTTATAAAATAAGTTGAATATTTTAATGCTTCACTAAACACGTTTATAGTAATTATTATGAAGAAAATATGTATCATTTCCGAAAGTCATATTTTAGTCATACGGTATTTAAATTATTGTTTAAATTGTTGACGTAATGATGTTATCGGTATTTCAGAAAATATATGTAATAAATAATGTTAATTTAATATATATATATATATATATATATATATATATATACGTATAATAGATATACTTATTTTTTGGCAAACATAATTAACATTTTTTAACTGATTCTTCGAATCTATTTAATATATCATTTTACTTTTTTATAAAATAAACATTTCTATTAAAGTTATCATCTTAAAATTTATATTTTGTAACTCTACATTGGTAGTAAAATAATTTTCATCATTTTCTAGTGAAAATATTAGAAAAATTAACCAATTAATTAAAAAAATTAAAATATCATAATAATTTTTTTTAATTTATTCTGACATTACTATAAAAGTTATGTGACATAAATATAAAGTTTAATTTATTATGACATAATAAAATAATAATAAAACTTATTTCAATTTTTCATTTAGTTTCCTTTCCCTGTATAATAAAATCTGAACTTTCATATTTTTCAGATATGCTATCACAAAGGAAAAATTTCGATCTTTTATCTAAATCAATAAAAAA
>JAPDSC010116730.1:116161-132501 GCA_026290005.1 Latrodectus geometricus | reverse complement strand
TAGCCACCTTTCTTGACAACAGATAAAACAATTATTCACCTAACTAAGTTAGCATGAGATAGGAAGACAAGTATTTGTTCAGCACCTAGCAATTCAACACCATACTTTAAAGTGATAAGATAGACTAAATTACAGACTAAATTTTTAGAGACTAAAATGATAAAAAGACTAAATTTTCTCTCTGGAAAGCATGCAATTCTTAATTCTTAATTTAATATAGAAGAAATTCTCGAGATGTATTATTTAAATTCTTTGATATTGAGTCTTTGTTTAAACTGCATAATTTGGTCATGAAAACTATCTCTATATTGAAGTTTCATTATAATTTAGTTATTAAGCTATTTGGAAAATTGTCGTTCAGTTTTATTGAAAACCTAAAACTAACAAAAAATATACAATTATGCTGTTCATATTAATCAATTTTTACTTGATATAAGAATAGGTCTATCTTAAAGTTTTTTTCATTTTTGGAATAAAAAAATAATTTTTTATGCCTTGAATGAACTTTATTGAATAATATAATTGCTATAATTAATTATGACTTCTTGTCAGCGTTAGGGAAATTTGTATATCCCATTTTCGGAAAATCCCTTATCCCTGGTGGTAAGAAAATCGTGAATCCTTGCGAACCTATAATATCTTCATCATATTTTAATTTTCTCCTACAAAATATTTTATAAGAACAAAAGCAAGAAATAATCAGAATGTGCTATATCAGAAAATTATGATGGATGTGAAAAACATTCACTGCTTAGTTTTGAGAAATTTTGAAGAGCTCCGAAAACATTATAGCTGAGCATTATGATTTCTCTGCTAGTGAATATCGCCGGCCTCTTTGACTTGAAGTCTTTTTTCTACATTTATCACTTACTAATAGTACAATTCCTAATTTAACATTTTGTTTTGTTTTAACAGCTCAAAATGCATTGGTTGTCGATTGCCCTGCTAAATATATAATATTCGCTTTTTCAGGCTCAGTTTTGGTTTAAAAGTAAATGGAGAAGGATTTCCGGATTTGCAATATGTCCTTTTCCTTATTATAATTTTCTTATTAGAAATAAACCTGTCCATGAAGGATTCTATTTTGTACGATGCAAGCAAAGATTTGCATATGTTCACTCAAATGTTTCTCCCTTAACGTATGTTCCACCTATCTGCAATTTTTTCACTTCAATCCTAATTTCTGGACATGGGTCTTAACATTTTGTTAACATGTTATCGTGTCTCACTTAAAATTACTAGGAATAATCTTAATTTTCGTTTATTTGCTAAGTTAAAGTATACATTCAAGGATAGACAAAGGGAACCAAATGCGCACTAAATGAATGATGTATACCTATTGAAAATTATTCTAACACGAATAGACAGAATTTCGTGATAAACCTAATAACTCTTTAAAAATCTGCTAAGCAAAAATTTTAATTAATTTTCTTCAAAATATTTCCAAATAAAATTTCTTTACTTTTATACACTATAACATATTTTTGTACAGTCCTTTTCTTACGTGTGTTCAAGGTGCTTTATAATCAAACTACAATATTATGACTTCTTTACTTATAAGCCAAAATTGAACCTGAAATGAAATTAATAATCAAAAAATATCAAATATGTGTGGTTTAATTAGCCATTTAGGATTTTCAATTTTTCATATGTATTTCTTCACATTACAAAAGTATTTCGTCTGCAATTTATATTACATTTGTATTGTTATGTATTGTTACTCCCGTACAAACTAGATTTATATATCCCCATTGCTATCTCCCTCAAGTTCTTAATTTCGTACTGCTCTATATGATTTTTTATCAATATATTTATTCAAAATAACTGCGTTATTTTCATTAAAGTCACTTTTTTCTGCTTTGCTTTATCAAGGGATTGTTATATCAATTTACTAGCCTCATGATTTGATTTCGCTTGAAAGAGCAATTCCTAGTTATTTCTTAAGTTTTTAGTTATTTTCTAAGTGAGAATTTTTTTTATTTGGTTACTATTCACCAATTAAAAGAACTTTTTAAATGTGTTGCAAAAACTTTTCTTTATATCTCTAGATGTGAAGTTTTGTGTGATTTTTTTATGTCTCCTTTTATGATTTTATCTAACGGAAAAAAAACAGGTTTGAGTGTACTACATTCAATATCTTTCCTTAAAAAAAGTTATGAAAAAATACTTTCTATGTTTTTGGCAAAATCAATAAAATATTACTTTTTTCTCTTTATCTCTTTTTTTTAATTTCTATTTTTTGCAAGAATAATTAAAACCATTCTTGATTTGAATTTAATATCAAAATTGAATTTTTAAAAGCTTTATACTCTAACACAAAAATACAAAATAGCAAAAGAAATCACTTTAAATTTCAGTAATGAAGGATACTTTTGGAGAAATTGCAAATAATTTCTGTTTAATGACTGAAACACATAGTAAAAACAGAATAAATTGCTTTATTTTTAACGGTAATTGTATCCATTAAAATTAACAATGAATCAAATTTCGAATTTCAAAATGTGCTTTACAGCTGTCATTTAGTAAATGAATGAATAGCGTTTAATGAGGAAATACATATGATTGTAAATTTTAAATAAAACACACACACACATTTTAGCTGTCAAAAATTAGTATTTTATTCTCGAAAATAGTATTTTGTTGAAATTGAGTAATTTAAGTATGTTAATATTTATATACTTTTATGGAATTAATTAATATAAAAACATTTATAAAAGTTTTCTGAGACATGATGTTAGGGGACAAATTTTTCCAGTATGTTAATAGTGGAAAAAATACATACTGTTACAAATATGCATGTTTAAAATTTTGTAACTAAAACAAACATTTACATTTTTCTTATAGTTTTCGAATATAAATCCCTCACATTATTCCCAATATACCTTTTAAAGCACAACTTTATTAGTTAAATTTTAAGTAAATATATGAATCATATTTATAAAAAGCTTCTTTATAAAATATTCATACCAAAGATTTTGCAAAAATTGTTGTGTAGTTAGAATCAAAATAGATAGCAAGATTGTTAAAAACTCATTTATTAACAATAGATAGAAGAACAAAATAGAGTGTCAACCGTTTTCTCACTTAATTACCAAATTTATTTACACAATTGTCTATGTTCATTGATCAATTAGCTTAAATTACATCCCTGCTATTGAGCAGTTGTTTTCAGATCAATACCTGAAAAAAAGCCATTTGCCAAATAGTTGATCCTTTGATTGTGGAAAAAGTATTAAATGGTGGTAAATCTGGTCTTCTGTAAAAATTGAAATAAGCCTTCGCATTGGAATTTCAATAGAAATTCTTCAATTTACCAAGGAATATATGACTTTTTGTGATTCATGCAGGAATGCTTTTGTCATCCATGGAGTTTAGGAGGTGGGTTGTGACATTCAGAAATAAATAATGACTCAGCCCTTCAAACTAGATCTTTTTTCTAAGCATTTTACCATTTCAAATGTTTTATTTTGCATCTCAAATCTTGCACTATCTACCTGCTATATGATCTACTTTCAGCAAGAAATTCAATTTATAAAATAATTACTTTTAGAATGCTGTTATTAGTAGACTTTTTATTAATTTATCCTGGTAACAGTAAAATTAAAAAAGGAAACATGTACTTCATTTACTTTTCAGCATTATAAATTTCTTGTTTAAGAAAAAAGTTTTTATTGTATATGAATGAAATCAATATGGTACAATAATATGATAAAGTAATACTATATATACGTTATTTCTTTTACCTTTTTAACATTTTTAATATTATATCAATTGCATTTTCTATAAAATATTTTTCAAAAATACAGAATTAATGATTTTATATTTATAATTTAAAATCACACTTATAGTTAAGATTTTAATTACGCGATTAACGTGATTTTGTTCATTAATATAATTGTATTTGAATATAAGTGTATCAGAAAGTTTAAATTTTTTAATATACATCGTCAGTTATTTTCAATTAAAAAAATTCTGCATTATGAAACTAAAAACTTTTATATTTATTGTTTATTATATATATGAATTTATACTAAATTTGATTTTTATAGAATGTATGGCTGAGTAATCACAAAATACTAATAAATAGAAAAATATCATTTACTGAAAAGTAGGAAATGAATTTTTGAATAAATGTTAATATTCCATTTTACTAATTGCTTATTATAGATTAAAAATGTTATATCTGTTTTAGATTGAAATACTTCATGACGTCATATAATAATATATAATGTCATTTTTACCATGCCTTTTTCAAATGAAATAAATAATATATTAATGAATGTGTGTTGGAGCTGTTTGACATTTGATGATAGTAATTGACATATTCCTTTCGCTCTTTTGAAATTTTTCCTTCGATGTTGATCAACTAAAAGCAGAAATTTTAGAGTTTTATCCATTTTTTTTAGTTTCTTAAATTCTTGTACTATATTATTATATTAGATAAAATATTTAAAACTTACTTTTATTAAAGATAAGTTTGAAATTTAATAAAGTCAGCTTTTTATTGTAGGAATAACTATATTATGACACTTGTGCTTATAAAGCGCAACCGAATGATTTATCACAAGTTTAAAATCATAATTTTATATGTCCTCTGCTGAATTTTTTCACAAAAGATACAATCCAACATTGTTTTATAATCACTCTTCTATTTCCTAATAATGTATTTCGATGTAGAACCTTTTCTTAATTCAGCCAAGTTGGGATCTTTCCAGACTTCAGGTCACCAGTTCATAAGATCGATTTTTAAAAATACTTACTGAAATTCCCATCCACTTTAAGCTCTACCAAGTTAGCTCTTATATGCAAAACGTTATCATAGAGATATAAACTTTATTATTATTTTCTTATTTGTATTTTTTACTCCATTGATTGTAATAAAACTAATTAGAATTAATTAACAGCAATTGATATCTAGTGTTTTGTAATTTAAATGATTTTCAAATAAAATAATTGTTTATTTTAATTAACAGAAAATTCATTCTTATATTTTTTTATAAATTTATCAGAATGATCAGAATTTTATTCATAAATCAATATTATATTTTAATTTCTAAAGATCATATCTTCCGATTAAAGTTACTCATCTTTCCCGATTTCAAATAACATTTCATGGATAAAAATCTAAAATGTAATTTATCTTTCTATATTTATCTTTTGATGAAACTTCAGAAGTTTAACATCTTAAAAGATATATATATATTTCTTTTTCTTTATATTTGGCTTTTACACATTTTTATCTAACAGATATCTTGGTTGCTTTTATAGCTTTTATACCTTTATATCTTGCGCGCGAATAAAAAATATCAACTTTTATTGATGAATTTTGAAAGAACAAGTATGCTTACCAAATGTTTCTGTTTTTCATTTACATGAAAAATTTCTGTTTTAAAAACAGATTAAAAATTCTGTGTAGAAATCAATTAAAGAAACTGCAAGCCTTGTAGTATAATAGATTTTAAAATAATTTTATTGGAAGAAATCTTATAATTTGAGAAAAATCTTTGATTTTTAAAATGCTTTAATAAAATCATCCTATTACATAGACTATTCAAATAAGGAGTTTTGAGGATGTTAAAAATTCACTTATTATTAAAAAAGATAAAGAAATTACATCACTAGTAACATATTTCAAGTTTTACACACTCTAAGACATTTACAAAAATACTTAACATGTCTGCTTCAGTTTAACCGCATTATACTTTTGTGAATTAAAATTATTCGCCAAAGATAAATATTTCGGAGTGGAAAATACACACACAAATTATATATTTCTTATAGAAAAAGTCATTAAACCCACATCGTTTTTGTAATTGTAATCCTACCAATTGAAAACAATTACAAAAATTATAGATACTTATGTCATTTTGCATGAATTTTTTCCAAAATAACAATTTCTCGAAATTGTACAGGCGTAAACTTTGAGAAACATGTAATAGTTAATTTTTAATTATACTAGTTTTAATAACTAATTTATAATTTTATGTCATTATTTAATGAAGCTGAATTATAATAAATTAATAATTAATAAATTCAAATTTATGAAAAATATATCGATTAAGATTTTTAGAATAGACTTAGTAATTCCATTTGAATTGTTTTCAATTATTCTAAATGCTCTTATATTTTTAAGATATTGAAGGTAATTTTAAGCAGTAAAAATAAATAAATACAGAATTGTTTACTTTAAATTTTAAAATTCAAAACATCAAACAATTGATAAAACTGGTTTTTAATCTTTAAAATATGAATTTTTAATTTTGAAGAAATGTTCTTTAAAATTGATAATATATTTTTGTCTTCAAAGTTAGAATTTTGTGTTTCATTGTTTAAATTGTAGTTACAATGAAATGTCAGATAATATATTTATGCTGTGTTTCATGTAATGTTCAATGTAATGTATTTGGAAAGTAAACTGCGAGAATGAATTTTAATTTTAAAAATTATAATTCATCAACTAATTGGTAAGATTCATATTTGATAATTTAGTTACAAAAGCTCTTATTCTGGTAACATTAAAATTGTAAGAAACTTTATATTTTTAAATCATTTTAGATTTATTCAAGCTTAATCAGTAATTGTTTATTTCAGGTTCTCTTAAAATTCGTAAATGTATTGCGTGATTCTGATTTTTAAACATTATTAAAAATAAATATATTTTAAATATAAAGGAAAGAAGAGCTTTCGCATTTACAATCAAAATTGGTATGCTTGAGTAAAATAAAATCAAGGATAAAAATACATTTTTATACTAGATTAAGATATATCCTATAAGCACGCAATTTATTACAGTATATGCTTCCTCATAATAGAAGAAAAATGTATGGAGCTTAAGTATTAGAGAAAAGTGATTTATTTATCCCCGAGAGTTTCAGACTTTGATCAAACTTTTGAAGTTTGATAGAAAAATAAAAGCTTTATAAAGACAAATTATACTCATATAGTTTTATCTGAATAAGAAGCAAAATTCTTTGTTCAAAAGTTTTAGAATTCCCAATGTGAAGACTTGGTATCAGGTTTAAAAGAAATAACTGGTTTTAATGCAAACTAATTAATCAAAATAATTTTATACTAACAGCTTAATTTCATATTTAAATACAGGAATAATGATAAAACTGTAAACACAATTTTATCACGATTTAAAATTTGTTACAAAGTATAAAGCTTGTAATTATGTAAAAAAAAAAGTTGCAAGTGTTTTGGGCTTTATTTAACAAGAAAATTCATCTTATAGATATTTGAATTTCTATCTTCCATTTTGCGATAAATTTGAGAAACTTCAGCGTATATAATGCATTGATGTTTTTTATTCATATATAATTATTATAATTGTTTTTTTAATATTGTTTTGTTAAAATTTTACGGATTATTCTTCTGATTTCAAAATGTGCATAGGTCAGTAAGGAAATTTAATTTCATGTATCAAAATTTAAAATCTTGTTTGATTTCTTTTGGAAAAATTAATAATGGTGTTTGATAAATCCAATTTCTTGTGGGAAAATTTTGATTTATATTTAGACTTTTACCTTTATAGAGCTATAATCTATTCTTGAAATCATGTAACAAAATTGTTAATGTGTTAATGTGCATTTCCTTATTCTATGAAATGCTGAAATGTAAATGGGCAAAATAATAAAATATTTCCAATAAAGAAATTATTAACATTACATTGCTTCATGATGTGAAGTGAAAATTTAATTTGAATTTAATTCATGTGCATTAACTCTTAATATTCTAACTAAAATGAAGGAAGAAGGTATCAATCTAAATTCGGTAACATAATTTATGTATTTAAAGCATTTGATATATGAAAACGTAATTTTAATCCAAGTGACACATAGTACTACCAAAAATATTTTTCAATAGTTGATTTGTGACACAACATTTTCTCTAATGTATTTTAGAAGACATAAAAACTTAGAAAGAAAAAAATTTAATAGATTATAAAAGATACAAGAATTATAAAGTCAATCTATTTATATAAGCAAATAAAATGTTTTATGAACTCCAATGGAATAACTATCAATGAAGAAATAAACCAATGATAACGAGATTATGTTTAAACAAAATGCTCTTATTTTTGCTTAGTATTAGCTGTATTTATATAAAACAGATTCACTGAAATCATTGTCGAAATGAATATGCTCTGTGGCTACATGAAAAAACAGATTATAGATATCATAAAATGCTGCTTAATGAAATTTACATTTCAGTATCTTAATAATGTTAAACATGTATGTTGTAATGTTAATAATGTAAAAACATTTACTAAATCTGAAAATTTATATGGAAAAAGCAAAACTTAATTTTCAACTTCTTCAACGATTAAAACAATCTATTTTTGAATACTTAAAAAGTTAATTTATGTTATTCCTTTGTGAACACAATGGACTAAGTAAGAAAACAATCTGTTGGAGAAAGATGTAAAATTGATAGTATTTTTTGCCCATTTTTGGAAGACAATGTACTTAAGTATCAATAAATTTATATAGAAAATCATTTATTAAGAAATATGTATAGAATATCATTAATTCAAGATATTCTAGACTTTAATATACTATTTGTTCAAAACAGTAAAATAAAAATTAAGAATAATTTCAAAGAAAAGTCCAAAACATAAATTAGTTTTCAACAGAAAAACAAAGTACAAAATTTCTTTTGAGAGAAGAAAAATTAAGCACAATTTAAAGTTCTAATTTCTTTATTAAAGTAAGTAGATTGAGTTGTTATTTTCCAGCGGCATATGTCTGTCTTTATTATTAGGTTTTAGTGTGCAGGTTTTCATTTATGAATGCTTAATAAAGGCCTTTACTTGTTTTGTCTTTAAAATTTTTTGGGACAAAAAAGACAAGTAGAATTATAATATATATTTAAAATAAAATAAAAATAATATTTTTCTAAAAAATAACCTCCAACAAATTTGTCTTATTCTCGAAGGAAGTTTTATAATTTACTTCACATTTATTTTTTTCCTATAACTTTTTTTAATAATGACATTTCAGGGCTTATATTCAAAAGTTTTCATAAATAATATTATCTTAATAAGAAAGTATTTTATACAGTATCTAAGCAGAGAATAAAACAGTAATATAAAAACTTTAAAATACTTTTTTCATACCATACATTTTTCATACTTAATAACTTTAATGTATGAAAAGTTAGTTTTCCTATAACTTTAATATCTTTCTCATGCTTGGCTTAAAATGTTAAATAAAATAATGTTATTTACATATATTATAAAGATTTTTAAAAACAATGTTTTCAAAAATTGTCGATTGATCTATTTACTAAAACGTTAAAAATCAGAAAAAAGAAAACAGCTATAAAAAAGGTTATTGAAGAAACAAATATTTTCATATAATTTATTTTAAAGCTCACACATCTAGTTTCTATATATAGCAAATATCCATAATACCTGACATTATAGGAAAAATATCTATGTTACATGGCTTTATTTTTAATAATTTATACTTAGATTGAAATGAATATGAATATTTCTATGAATATGAAAATTTAATTTTTTTTTTTTAAATTTATAAGTTTCACGTCATATTTTCTTAATAACTAAAAACAATTATAAAGAAAACTATAAGATTATTCATTAAAATGAAGTTTCTATATATATTTCATTCTCTTCTTTATCTTTATAATCTTACACCGTATTTTGATAAAATCTTTAAAAAATATATTACTTTTCAGAGACCTTAAAAGATAAAAAAAAAAATAATTCTATGAAAAATTGAATTGAATTGCATAAAAGATAATATTTTTATGTGCGTAAGTGTAAGTGAAAGTTAAGTGTTAATAACAATTTTTTATGTTTTGGTTCATTTTTTTTCTTAATAAACTTTGATGAGGATTATATTATTCCTAAAATTTTAAATGTTCGTGCTGAATAATCAAACATTATATTCTCCATTCTAAAAATTGATACAGAAATTTTAGTTCTCTAACATTTTATACTTAATCAATAGATATTGTTTTATAACAATTTATATAAGACAATTTTTATAAGACACTCTTATCTTTTGAACATTAATTACATTATAAACTGCCAAATGCGCAATAGAATAACTGGATCTGCCTTTATTAAGCATTTTTACTATTCTGCATTATTTGAGTGGTTTCAAGAAAGTATACTAAATTCATTCAATTTCATTCAAATAATAAATGCTTTTGAAAAATACTGTATATAAAGTATTAAGATCAGATGGGAAAATATTTCCCTATTATATTGCATTTTTCAAAATAAATGTATTTTTAATGCAATAATTGACATCTTTCTGTATTTTGTACATCTTTCTTTCTAAATTTAAATAACAAAAAATCTCATTTTATGATTTACTTATATTTAATATTAAAAAAATGTAAAATTCATTCATTTTTCGTTCAATATTCATTATTTTTTTACAATGGGATGTATTTTTGCTTCAATAAAATATATTTTGTTACACATTTAATTGCTTGATGTAAAATTTCATATATCTTTTAAATGTGGGTAAGTTAATCAGGTTTTTCCTTAAATTGCAAAATAAATAATACTATGTAAATAGAAATGTTTGATATTTTACTCTTATAAATATTAAATAAGATATAAATAAAGAGCTCACTACAGTAACATTACAGTACATCTTTTATTGAATAACAACTTTAGTAATCATACTGAAATAATTTTAAATGTGTCCTTATATGACAAAAGGAGAATTGGTTTGAATAGAGATTATATTAGTGTTATTTTATATTGGTACAAATTTTTAAAATTATTTAAAGTTAAAAAAAACATTATATATCAAATAATATTAAATATATAAGTCATTATGAATATGACATACTTATTTAATATTTATCGATATATAATGCTTTTGGACTTTTAATTATTGTAATTAATTTACAATAAGAGTAATACAGTAGACAATGATAATATTTGGCAACGCAAATTATTGCATTCCATACTTTCGGATAGAATATTCAATGTTTGTTCTGTCCTTGATTCAAGAGTTAACTGAATATCATTTTGACAAATAAGAAGGTAATAGTTGTAGCGAGGAATTGATCAATTTATTTGTACACTCTGTATTTTAATATTTGTTAAAATAGTTTTCTATCTTAAATTTAATCTTACAAATGTTTGAAGAAATATAATTTAATAAACAAACTAGATTTTTACAATAGCAGTACAGCAAGAAATTAATAAATACAATGAAGACAATTTTTCGCCCTTTAGTTTTGGACCAGTCAAGTTAAAGAATATGAATGATTATTCATAGAAATTTTAATTGCAATTTACCTTTACATTTATCGGATTCTTACTAAAATTAAATTATACTTACTAAAAATAAAGTTCGGCTATGAATTAATTTTTTTTTACATTATATGAAACTTTTCTACTATTTATATTATAAATAAAATTTGAATTAAAACTCTAAGATAAAAATAAAAATCATTAAAAATGGGTTTACTCTTTAAATTATAGAAAAAATATTTTAATCTTAAATTAAAATTTTGACTAAAAATAAAATTTTACTTTTTGTCTAATTTTTAATTGGATAACAAAGTATATTTATTACCTAGGCATTTTCATAAATCCAACAATAAAATTAATTAAACTGGAAAATAATTATTCTAAATTTTGAGAAGTAACGATTGTGTTTCTATGTTCTTTTGGATTATAGGCTTTTTTTGTCAGTATTAATGCAATAGTAAAATAAATTAATTAATTTTCTGTGATAAAAATATTCACATTTATATTAGCTCGTGCTTATTAATCTCTGAAATAATATGAATTGTGTAATTGAAACAAAACCATTTTTAAAAAGAAAGCAATATTTTAACTTTCTATAAAATTTTATCATTTCATTTTAAACAGTGATAAAAAATTACATTTCAGATGAGATATAATTAACTATCAAAAAATTAATATGACACGGTTTAAAAGAAAAGAAAATATTGCAAATTTATGTTGTTGCGAAATAAAACTAAAAATGGTGTTAAAACAAATTAACTTAATTTCCTGTTTTGTTCATATAATTTTTTACGGATTTTTATTTTAATTTATTTTATTTTGAATTCATTTAACTAAAAAGAATTAATATTTGGTGATTTCTTTCTATGTAGAACACAAATTTTTGAGATAATGAAAAAAATAATTTCTTTTCTTTTAAAGATAACAAATTAAAAACTGTCATTATCTAATTTACAAATGTTTGAGAAAATTCTATGGAAGAAATGTAAAATTGCTTGATATTTGAAACTACAAACAATGGTCTATGTGATTGTTTTCAATATATAGGGAATTAAAATCAATCAACGTTGATTATAAAAAAAATTGCATCATTTTTAATTTATAGCAGTTTAACTGGATTTTTGCAGAAATTTCTATACGTTTTACAGTGGAAAGAAATACATAGTTTTCCACTTCTTAGATCATATTCAAATAACAAGACAAATATTTTGATCAACAATACATAAAACTTTCCCTTCAGTTATTTGTTATATAATGCAATTAAATTTCTATTTTATATAAAGCAATTAATATATTAAAGTATTTTGTATTTTTTATCACACTGGTACCATATATATTGTGATTTCGACATCTACATAACTAATACAAAATGCTTTATATTTAAATTGTATTTTTATTAAATTCTGAAATGAAATAATTGTTTATTTCCTGGGTTATACGGAAAAATGAGAAACAAAATAAGCCATAGAAATAAATAAAATGCATTACAAAAAAATGAAAGAGTGCAAAAAAAAATATTCGTTTCAGTAATCGAATCACTTGAGCCCACGGTTATATTGGCGCATGAGCTCTTTCAAAAATGATTTGTAAACCAGTGAAATAGAAAATTGATTGGTTTATTCTTAAGAATTTCTAACTCATATGGGTTGAGAGAAGGACAAACACAATGAAATTTCTAATAAAGCAACAAAATTTTTAATTGGAAGTTTTACACTGTATAATTTAAAATTTATATTACCTGAAGAAAAATTATTGCTATTTTTTGACTAATCACAAAGTATGTAAATGGAATTTATTTACATTTTCTAGAAACAAATAATACTAATTTAAAAAAAAAGTTATCCGTATAAAAATAATAGTGCATAATAACACAGTTAATATTTTTATAGTTTTAAAATTGATTTTTATATTGATTTACAATAAAATTTTAATATATTTATAAAAATATGAATATAAAGCTTTAAAATGCATGAATATTAGTACAAAAGTATTTTTTTAAATGAAAAACTGAAATATTTTAATAAAAACTTTGGAAATGTTTTATTAAAATCATTCATTCGATTCAAATGCGTGTTTTTTCATATACACACTAAAGGACAATAAAAGTTAATTTATTATAATGCAAAATATGAAAATCTTCTCGATTTTGAATTCTATTTAATAACATCTTTGAAAATTAACCAAACAGGAAAATTGTATATTTTGAAATTAAGAAAAATTTGTTTCATGAAATGTTATAAATCAATAGTATTTTTTAAATTATTTTACATCATTTATGAAATTATTGTATAAAATTTAAATATTTTTTTAATTACAAAATTAATTATAGACAAAAATCTGCCAACATTTGTTCTAAAATCTATTGAAAAAATATGGAATTTATAAGAAGGGTTAAGTATATTAACAAAATTTGAGGCATATTATTTTTTAAAGAAAATTTCAGCTTTGTGTGTATTGTGGAAGTAACAACTCAATATTAAATTTTAATATAAAGATATCCAAAAAGACTATGTATAACTAATAAATCTTGGCATTAACATTTACTTGAAAAATTAAATTTTAAACATTCTAAATTTTCTATAAAATTCTGTAAGTTTATAGGAAAAATTAAACATATAAAGTGTTCAGTCTGTCAATTTGTAAAATTAAAATAAAAGTTGGATTTAACATTTTTTCTCTCTCTGGCTCCAGTTTCATATAGAAATGATGAATTAAAGTCAATTATTATAACTGAAATTTATATGCTCTGTAAGAATTCATTTTAAAAAATGTTTCAGAAAATAAAAAATAATTAATTTGCATAAAATTTAAGAGCACGTTTAATTAAAGAAGATGATACTAATTATTTAAAAATTCCTTATTTTATTAAATATGTTTTATGTCATGTTATTCCTAGAACTTATATGTTTTCAAAGTTATGAGTACGAAAACAAAGATATTTAGTGATGAATCAATGAAAGAAATAGAAAAATTATAATCATGCAAATACATGGCTTATAATAAGTAAATAATAATCTACCCTTTATTGCAAAGAATATTTCTCTTAACTTTTCATTTATTTATTTTTTATTTTTTTCACATGTTTTGATTATATTTTTATTCTTTATACTAAATTAAAAGCCGATTTTTATTCTGTAACAAAATTTGATATCAAGTATTAACTAAAATTATCATTCAAAAATACATTTTTTCATATTTTAAAGGACAACTTAAAATTTACTGCAAAAGTGTAGATAATATAAAAAGAAGCATTTGCTCAGAAAATGTTATAATGTGTAAAATGAATCTGAGGTGATTATTAAATAATATAATATTCTACTGTTAAAGAGGAATACTAATATTTTTTATATAAATTACTTAAAAATTGACACTTTTAAGTAAGTTTAAGTAAATTAAAATGATAGTTTTACAGAATTCATTAAACTTTGAATACTGTATTCAGAATGCCAGAAATTCTCCCCATGATACTTCGTAATGTGTTTCTATTATGAAATTTCCTTCCTTTTTATAAATAGAACGTATTTTATAACACCAAATTTTATAGAATGGTTTTACATTATTATAAGCTATCAAAAACCTCATTTTAGTTCAGCACATAATCTAGCTGTGTTGATCATCTGTTTTTAGACTTTTATAAGGTTTAGTCTAATGGAAAAGACTTAAATCTTTCCTCGTTCAATCTAAACTTTTATGAAGAAGAATCTTTCCTTAAAACATTTATATCGAAATATTTCTGGAAAATGTTCCAGAAACAAGGATTATGTATTCTTAAAACCTGTCACTGCTGAATACGTTCAACATATATGAAATGACTTAACTACGCTTATTATGTCAATACTTTTCTCCTCTTTATGAAAATTTATACATCATTGAGCTTCATTTTTCTGGATAACGTAAAAATATGTGACTGCAAAAGTTTAAAGATTGCGTTTAGATACTAAATGAGGATTTAACTAATTAAGATATTAATTAAGTTCAGAATATTCCAAACGCATTTTTCGATTTAATGTAAATATTTGTGTCATTAACAATTTTTAAGTAAGTGCAAATTTTAAAGCAATTTCTTCGCTCGTCTTACTAGATTATTGCATTCGTATAGATGATATAGATAAGTTATATAAATTAGTATCCCTTGAGTACAAAATGTGAATATAATTATTTCAATACAAAAATTATGTTTCCTTAACATTGTAATGCATAACATTTTAGAGCACATGAATAAATATTTTAAGGAAAGAAATAAATGGCAAGCAATTTTATTTACAAAATATTCTGACTTTGTGTTACACGTGTTTATCCATTATAATCGATGGACTAATACTATTTAAACAGATACAATTAAAAATGCTTCCTCTATATCATGAATGTATGTAATAATAATATTATGCAATCATATCAGAACACAAACACTTGACGTTTATTTATTTTGATATCCTATGTATCACTTAAAAGTTAAGAATTGAGTTCATTAGCATTTTTTAAAATTTAAATTAAAGGTAAAGATAACTGCGAAATGCAGGAGAAATTTTTATGTACTCAGCTATTTTCTAAGCTGCTTTTTAAATTGACATGAAAACTAGAGACATTTCTCATGTTACGCAAACAAATTCTAACACATAAAGGTCCCTACCATAATTTAATACGTTCAGATTATTACTAATTGTAATTCTTAATTTGTATTGAAAATATTATTTGCTTTAACTTTCAATGAGGAATGCAATTTTTCTAGAATGTTGAGAATTTGAATTCATAATATATATTACAATAAACAAATTATTCGAGTATAAAATATTTGACATAATATATAAAATGAATGATAAATTCTTTAATTAACTTAAATGTCAATAAAAATTTAAGTACTATTCGAAAGGAAGGAGCAAATAAAACTTAACGACTGAGACTGCATTCTGTGCAATCAATAATATTAAATATTTTCTCTATCGTTTTGTAGTTAAGATTTTATTGTCATATATGGTGTCTCTAGATGTGTATTTTTCTCTTGTTGAACAAATAAAGGAGAGTGCATTTTTGGTTTGCATCAGCACATGTTCTGGAAAGAAAAGTTTCATATTTCCCCTCTTAGTTCATATATATATAT
>JAPDSC010116730.1:72448-116061 GCA_026290005.1 Latrodectus geometricus | reverse complement strand
ATATATATATATATATATAGTCTTTAGGTCTATTAATAAACAATACTCTGACACAGACTCTTAAATCTCATATTAAGTTGTCTATTTAATGAAACCATGCAAAGTAATATTGCTAGAACTTTTCCCCCAAAACAATTCTATTTTAATAAAAATGTCAATCCAATTCCTTTATATATCATCTGAACAAATAAACTTTTATCTTTTTAAATATTCCACTTTGCTTATGATACTTTATAAAATCTCAAATGTTACCGTGTTTTAGTATTATCTGTATTTTACTTAGAAATAGGAAAGCAAGCATATGAGGAAAATGTGAAGCATATAACAGATTCTTTATTTCTTTCAGAGAAATAAAATATTAAAAAAATAGATGATTGAATATATAGGTTGAAAATATATTTATATTGAGAAAGATATCTGAAGATTTTTATAGAGGCTTTCCAGAATGCAGACTTTAATATTTCCACAAACGGTATGTTTTAAAATACATAAAATATTTTGAAATGATATGATATCATTAAAATTATTTTTCACGGCAAAATAATTTAGATTGTATAAACAATTGGTAATTATAATTTTGAAAATTTAATTTAAAAATTATGTTTTCAGCAATAAAAAATCAATTGATAAGATTGCAAATACCAAAATAATATGCGTTTAATGACTTTTTCTACAATGCATACATAACATGTATGCATCCATGCTTCCAATCAAAAATATTTATATCTGCAGAATAATTTCAATTCCCAAACGTATACTGCACTGAAACAGATGTAGATAATTTAGGCACTTTTGTAAATGTCTTGGAATGAACAAAACCTGAATCTATAACAGGTAATGAAATTTTCTTATCATTCTTAATAATTAGTTAATTTTGCAGATCCTCAAAATTTCTGATTAAAATAGTCTAGGTATTATGATACTAGATCAACTTAAGTAATTAAATTCAAAATATATTTGACATTTTCTTATAAAATTGTGTTTTTATTAAACTCAAAAATAAGCTTTAACCCAATGTGGAATATAGATGATTTTATTGACACTTTTTAAAAATCAGATTTTTTTCTCGAAATTTAAGATTCCTTCCAGTCAAAAGCCAAATATATATATATATATATATATATATATATATATATATATATATATAGCTGATAATGCTGTCTCAAGAGACTGTAAAAATATATATATATATTTTTTACAAATTCGCAACACATCTGTAATATTTAAGGGGTTTACATTTCTTTGTCAAATCTTTTTAATTAAATAAATGTTTATTTAATCAGTTAAGAATTTAGTAAGTAAAAAATGTTTGGAGAAATTGAACTTCTTTAATTACACTTTCTTGTAAAATGTGCATTAAAATGAAATGTAAAGTATGAATTTTTTTCTTTAAAGGAATGATTTGGGATTTCTTATTTTGGTATTCTTGTGCCTTGATTCGTAACATATAATGCCTTAAAGTAGCTGTCAATATATGAAGCAATTCATTTATTACATATTTTTAGTCCTTCGATAGAATGCTAAATTCGAGAAGAAGTCAGTGAAGTATGAAATATATCGTCGATTTGCTTCCAACATCAAGTGACAAGACACGTTTCAGCGTAGGACTATGACACAAAATTTTTCAGTTTGTCTTTGTGGTTAGTTTGGAAGCGTCAAATAACAAAATTTTATTTGAGTTTTTTCTTTAAAAAATCAGATTTCTAGTTTTCTGCATGAAAATGAAAGAACAAGCTGTTAAAGGAGTAATGGTTTATAGTCATGAAAAAAATTATGATGAACTAACCAAAATTCAAGTTAATGCCCTAGCTGATGGTTAGCATTCATGATTCCTAGCAATTGGTCCCGTGTTTGAAACTCGGTTAGAGCATACGTGTATTTGTGTGTGTGTTTGAGCTTCTTTCTTTCTCTCTCTCTCTCTGTTTCTTTCTCTTTCCTTCTGAGGTGATGAATAAATGTGTGGCCCACCCTAAAAAAGATTTTATGGTGGAGTGACGTGGGTAATGGTACTCGCTTCCATTTCTTGACTCAGAGGTGTCCACTCATTACCAATAAATGAATAGCAGTTTCCGGTTTCATGTGTTTTAGCCACCAAGAATCCAACATCAGAAAAAAATCAAGTTAATGCTGAAAAACAATTTTTCTTAACCGAAGGTACATACCAGTAAGTATTAATTATGTACAAAAATCCAAAATGTCTACTGATAAGGAAAATCATTAGTATACCTCTATGATGAGATAATTGTGGAAAACAAAGTTAAATTCCTTCATCCCGTTAGAAAAAGTGTCAGTATTATATTTTAAGTCACGGATTTTTAGTTATTTCCTGAATTTTATAAATCTGATTTGTGTGTTCAACATGAAGAACTTGATAGAAGGTTGAAGAAAATTTCAACCAAATACAAAAACTTTACAAGTCATTGATTTATTGAATTTTACACCGAGTTTTGTGAACCTTGCTCGCTGGTATTTAAAATTGTCAAACATAAATTTTTCTGAATTTGTTAACTTTCAATCTCAGTCAGATCAAGAATACACATTTATGTGTCAAGATTATCTCATAAAGTTTGCGATTCTCAAATTTTAAAAGTCAAAGAGAACTGAAAAAGTAACCTACAACTTAATGGACAAATTCTTATTGTTTGGAGGATCATTTATGTTGCAGTCTGTGAATGGTAACCAATTTGCCAATAAAGCGGTGAATATCTTGAAGGAGTTTTGACCAGCACATCCGTAGGATGTCTTGCTATTCGTAATATCAGAGTAGTGTCAAAAATGTTAACGAAAACATCAAAAATATACCCTACCTAGACAGTAAATCTGACCATTGTAGCAAGGAATTGCGTTCCATTTAATTTATAAAATATACAATTTATCATTCTGGAACCGTTGGAAGAAAAACCGTTTATTTAAAATGTAATAAAATGTAATTCAACCTGATATGCCTGAAGGAATTAAAGAAAAAAGTTTATTTCAAATCACAGTTCCATTTACGCTCGGAAAATTTGTTGAAAATATTCCTGATGAAGAATATATTCAACTTAACTTTTTTAAATAAATCTATTCCTCTGAGATCAGTAGAAGAAGCCAAGGATTTGTTAAATGTATACACTAAATAAAGAACCAAAATCCTTAAAAGGAAAGAATAGCCGTTGATTAAAAATGTAATGAAAGGTAATTCAAAGAAATATTTGAGATTTACCTTATTGTAACATGGTTAAATTTGAATTTTTAAATGAAATTTGTGTTATCCTTATCAAGATACACTTGTATTTTGATTTGTAAAGTTTTCCTTTTTCTTTACTTATTTTTTAAAAATAAATTATGACAATCTAATATTCTTTCAGAATATTATTCAATTATTTAGAAATACAGGTTATTTATATATATTTTTTCAGAATTTTTTTCATACTTTGACTAAGTATCATTTGTTATTCTATGGAATGTCTAAGTATTATAAAAAATACTTAATGAATGTTTGTAATATTTCTCATGTTTTATACTTTGCGCTTAAAATCTTCTGGCATTATTTACAAAGTCAAGAACTTATAAAAAATTCTACTGCATACTTTGCTAGGAACCTTTGTAAATTAAAACAACTAGACTTTGTTTTGTATTCATTAAAGAAAATTTTTGGTATTGTATTCCTCATAATTTTGCTTAGTCCCATTTTACAGAAAGATTTTTTAATTTGTTAAAAACTTCTAATTTTATTTCTAGATTTAAGACCTTTAAAATCTAGATGCTGAAAAAATAGCACAATTTTTTTTGTTTCTTCAAAGAGTAAATTTAAAAAAAAACTAAGCAACTTTAGTAAAAACATATGCTGTACTACCATACTGCAGTTATTGAGCATAAATTATAAATTTCTCATTTAATGCTCCATATCATTTCGTCAATTAAGGAAAGTTTTAGTGTTCAGGCCTCTAATTGATACTTAAACGCAATTAAATTCCTTAGTTTTCGACGTGATATGAAATCTCAAAGCAGTCGCTTACTTTATGGTTAATAAGAAAAATATCTGTGAGTTTGTTGAACAAAATTAAATTAAAAAGGTTAAAGAACAAATTATGTTTTAGAATTTGAAATGAAGCACATATGTGTGTGAAACTTATTAAAGATCATTAAAATTTTATCAAAAATAGGTCACCATCATTATTAAGCAAAATAAAATGAATTCAATTGTTGATACTGAAATATTAACAGTGATTACAAAGTGAGCAATTACTATTTTAAAATGAGTTACTCTTAATTACCCTACTTTAAAGGAGGAGACCTAATTTATCAACATAATTAAGTGGCAATATGCATTTTACTATAGCTTTAACAAAAGTTTGAAATAGAGTGGGTGGAACTATTATCTTCAAGCCCTGGTATTTGGTAGAACAAAGAAACTTGTAATTTATTCCCTTTCACAATTACAACATCGAAAGGGATAGTCTTTTAATCGATCTTTCCTAAGCATTATTGTTAAGAGAGAAAATCAATAACCGAACAGGCGAGAATATCGAAATTCAGTTATTTGGTGATTTCTTCCGGTTGTTGAAGAAAAGCAGTTGGATGACAATACTACTTAAATGTGTGTGTAAACATTAAAAAAAATTGGATAGTTTAAGCATACTCATTATTACCTTTCACTACTGAGATATGTTATCCAAGTTTGAAATAGGATTTAAAAATATAATATGATTCGTGTAAATAAGAAATTTTCTAATTTGTTACTTGTTTTGTTTTCTTACAATTAGTGTATAAGTATTTTATTTCGAAGCATGAAGATTAGTTTTAAAATAAATAAATTTATAAATTATGACTTCAGATTTATGAATAAAAATATAAATCTTTGTAACAATACATACAAAATGTCACCACATATAAGTAAAATAACGATACATATAAAATGTCCCGAAAACTATCATGAATAATATAAAGTTTGCAATACCGGATAAAATTTTCAAAAACAAAATTGCGACTATCTTCTCATAATTTATAAGTTTCTTCCACAAAAAGTTATTATATAGAAATTTCCTTAAAAACTAAAACTAAAAACAATTCATACATAATTTTATTTTTCGTTTTGAGTCAATAATCAAATGATTCGCATTATTATATTTCCATTTATATTTCAGTTAGTAGTGTATACATTACATGATAAACATTTAAAAATTACTTTATAGAGTTTACATCTTCAAATATACAAAAAATATTTATTTCAGTGAAAAAATATTAAAAAAACTTAGAAGTCTAAATTATATTTCAAATGATAAGTTGAACAAATTTACTTCAATCCAAACACATTTTTAAACTTCATCTTAAAACAAATTTTAACTTAGGCAAATAGTACCAATATAATAATTTACACATACGTACATGAAAGTTAGCAAACATTATTCAATGTAATACGTAATTTATGCAAACTGAAAAAGTTTGTAGATATATTGAATAGTTCCCTTCATCACTGATCGTATTAAAAAATCTAGAAAAACCGATTTATGATATAAAAAATACCATAAATTGAATTCTTAATATAACTTGAATGCCCATTTGGTATAAAATTCCATTTTCTAAAGTATCACTTTGGTATGAGAGTGATGAGTGCTTTTCTAATAAACAATACCTGCTCAAAAGAAGCTATAACTCTCTTCGCATTTCTAATAAAATTTATGCTACTTCTGTTATACAGTTTTCTTAGAATATCTCAAAATGTAAAATTATCTCATACGAGACGTGAGACGTTATGTAAATTCAAATAATGTATTTGTATAGACATATAAATATGTGTATTTGCATGAAGTATTTTTTCAGAAAATGAGAAAGATGAAAAGATCTATTTAATGTATTTGACAATAAAATATACCTTTTATCATCATCAAAATAAATATTTAAATACTTTTTATAAATTGTGTTTGAAATCCTTTTTGAGTACCTTAAAATGTTTCGACATTGAATTTCTTTCAAAAGAAAAAATATTCTAGTAATGTAAACGAAACTACATTTTTATGTTATATTTTTCTTTGTAGATCTGTTTCTCAATGCATTTCAATACATATTTCCAGGGATATTTTATAACTAGAAATTATATTAATTTAGAAAATTATTTATTACATCAAAGCCTAACTATATTTTTCAATTTTTTTTATAAATTGTAAAATTTAACACCATTTAGAAAATTCGCTTGTTTGCTTTAAATATATAAGATAGCACATTTTCCAACATGTATATTTTTATCTAATTATGACCTCTGAAATTGGCTTTTAATCCTCATAGGAATCTATAGATGATCTTTTAGTTTTTCTTGATAGTTTCTTTTAAAATTGAATTCCTACTTTTTCTGCTTAATTAATTTTATTACAATTACATATTTAAAACATGGGAAAATGAAAAATTTGAATCATTTCTCATTATATGAACAACGAAATATTGATGCAAATTTACCTTTCTAATTTTCAAAGAACTTTTAAATTTGAAATTAGGCACTGTAAAATAATAAAATTGAAATTATCAGATAAAGGAATTTATTTTTCATCAAACTTTGTTTTCATTCTAATGATTTTTCAAGGACAATTTATCAAAAAAATCTTTACAAAATTAATGAAAAATGTGTAGAAATTAAAAAATAGTTTAAAAAAAAGGGGGGGACAGGCATTTAAGAATTCAGAACATTAAGCATAAGAACATAAGCATTTATGAAAGCAGAACAATTTGGTCAACATGGTGTGACAGAAATCACGTCCTAACTTATTGAGCCAGCATTTGGCAATCATTTTCGTCATTGTTTCAAAGCTATTACTTATGTCTGAAAGCAGATGGATTATCTTGTCAAACATCAACGCCTCTTCATTGTTCTTCACCATGAGAAAGTGGTACGATCATGTATTTCGGATCGAAATGTTCTGAGTTCGGTTTCATCTTCAACCAGAAAATAAAAGATGCATTTTACCCATTTGTTTTTTTTCAACAAATATTTATCGAAATTAATGATTGTGCGTTCCCTTGGTTTTCAGCCTTGGGATATCCAAATACACCTCGTAATCTGACAAAACTCTCACAAAAAGCTTTATTAGTTGAATGTTTAGATGCTTTAGGGTAACTTCTATTATTAGACTACTCTCTGGGCTATGTAAAAATGATATTTTTATATCGAATATAGGAAATGAATTATTTAGATTATCTTAATTAAAATTTTGTTATTTTGCTCAATTTTGTTTTATCTCGTCTTTTCTGCTCAATTAAACATGGAGATCTCATTTCACCAGATAAACTTTGCTCATTTCTTATTTACTATAAATTTCTGAAATTTGTGATTTTATCTTTTTCTTTAGTCATAACAGAAAATCTAAACGAGAGAAAGCTATCAGAACAAATCACTTTACCAAATGAGATTTTAAATTACTCAATAAAACCTGAAAACTTTCTCAACTAACTTATATAGATGTTAGGAAGAAAACTTCTGGCATTTACTTAAATTATAGGGACGAACTACTTTTCTCACTTTTAAGTAGTTTTTCTCCATCCTCGTACTAGTTTGTTTAATTCCTTGGGATAATCTCTTATAAAAAGAAAATGTTTTATTTAGATCACACAAGTTTAGCATGAACGTCAATCTTACGAATTAATCATTTTTACTATTTAATCAAGATAAATTATTCTTCCTAAATACCGATTTTTAAGACTATATATTCTTTTTGCAAATATTAACAATTGCAATCTTCTCAAATGCAAGGTTTAAAATAAATATTTAATGAAAAAAGAAAAAAATAATAACCATCACAGAGGAAAATAATGTCTTGTGAAATTCTCGAATAATTTTATAATAATAATAAAAATATCTTTATTCGTTTATTTTTCTATAACCAATAAATCTCCACAGATTTCAATGATTATTATTTCCCAAAATTCTAAAAATTTTAAACGTGATTTTGATACGTTTTTACAAAACAAAATTTTTATGTTTGGACAGGGATTGTCTATATAATTTCTAATCAAAGTATGCCAGTTACTTATTCTCTCTTAATTGAATGGAATATTAGATTAAAATTACTAAATTATTAAAATATATTTTCTCATAAAATCAACAAGAATATATTTTTGAATTATTAAATTTAGAAGAAAATACTTAAATGGATTGAAAATTATAATAAATAAAAATATAACGAAATAATAAATACTACTTTAAATGTTAATAAAACTAGAATTTTTGAGCAGAGATTTTTAATATTTGTTATTTTCATAAAAAATTGAATATTTGACCTTTATAAAAATTACAATTTACTAATTTCATAGCCTTTATTTCCTCTTTGCAGGCTACGAAATTAGTAAATGGCCTTATTCTGCAATGATTTGGATTTTAAAATTAGTTGTTTGAAAAAATACGAGGTACTTTGAAATTTTTGAATTTTTTTACAATCTTAAAAAGTTTTATTTACAAAATTTATTAATGTTCCTAGTAGTTTACAGTACCAATGCACTGCTTTTAGTGAACTTTCCAAAGATAAAATGCCTCCAGACATTCCTTTTTTGGATTTGATGAAACTTTTCACTCACAGAGATGGAAACTTTCACTCCATTCCATCCCTCAATCTTATCTTTGGAATGACTACGATAACCATATAAGTTTTCTTTTTTTCGATTAAAAAATAACTGAAATTCCCAATTGGAGTGGTTACAATTGAATACACGTTTAGACAGGAATAGTCACACATCAAATGTCTGTGTTTGTGAGTATGATGGATATTTCATCAATTTAATGTGTTTTTATTTAAGAAAATCAATTGGTAATCTCTGACTTTGACTGATTCAAGCTAAAAAAAGTTTTCTAGCACTCCCTTTTTGAAGAATTTCTGGAAAATATTAAGCAATTTACTATACTTAGCTGCAACTGTTCTCTGTCCTTTCTGTTTGATGTCTTTGACCAATCCTTATTTCTGAAGAAAACAATATGCGTTATATCATATAGCAAAAATTTATCCTTTTATGCTTATGTATGATAATAAATTAGTAAAGTGCATCACATTTTAATTTATTAAGTTATATAAAGAACGAAAATATCTGAATGATGTAAATTTTTAATAATATGGTCTTACTTTAATGTCTAGAATATTATATTGTTATTTTGGTTGAAAAAAATACGGATCATTTGTGTTTGCTAATTTATAAACAGGAAACTAAAATCTGCTTTTCAAAATATAATGTGAATGATTGATAAGTGGTACAATAGTTAATTTGTGGACAAATATAATAAGTTATGGGATAAAATTCAGATTTATTTATGAATTGTTCTTTATAGTTTTTTAATGAGTTATTTTAATTGCTGCTATATGTTTATTTAGCTGACTCTATAACTTTAGATAAAAAAAAATTATTTAATCACCTAATATTATGATATATTGTTCTACAAACTACTTTAATTATTTACAAATTCTTCTCTTTAATAAATAATTAAAATATTTGGAAAAAAATAATGTTCCAAAAATTATAATTAAATCTACTCGCTGTCATGAATTTATTTAATACCTAACAAATATTCTATGCACTATCAGCATGAATACTTAAATAAGGTACCATTTTATATACAATGTATTATAAAATAATTACATCTTAATATTAATTACTTTTAGAGGAAAATGTTACAGTAATAATTATATTAAAAAATACTCTATTGTTGCTGATAATGACACCATTAAATTAATTCAAATTTAGAGAAAATTTAAGGAACATATTAAAAACTGAATTGTTAAATAATATCACAGATATTTATTACATTAATCTCATAAACTTTTATTATGAATATTCTTTAATAAATACCTTCCTAAAATGTATGATTGCTCAATACGGTTAAATAATATCTTTTATAATTTTATAATAGTTAGCCCTTACAAAATAGCCTAAATTTTTTAAGGTCTGTTTGAACCTATATTTAAATACAAATTTAAATTAAGATCACATAAGCATTTTGCTTGTAGAATCACTCAACCAGATTTTGCAAAGAAAATCTGCAAATAAATTGTTGAGAAACAATATTATTATTGCACAAGTTCTGTATGTGAGCATTTATAAGAAATTGCTTACGCACCAGTTTCCTTCCGGGTACCTATCCCTGAGTTGAGAACGACCAGTTAGATAGAAGCAGCCGGGTGGGAAACTTCATAATTTAGAAAAAAGAACCAAGCAGAAAACCCACGAATACTTGAATTGCCAACTTCAGAAGATTTCACTTGGAGAATATCACGACAACGTCATATTTAACGTTCCCCAGCCGTTTTTAGTGAACAAGACGGATATTCTATTTAGCCGGGATTTGAGCTCACTACCTTCTGTTAATGAGAATAATGCTTAAACAACAAGGTCCTCTTGTCTTTGTTCACTGATAATAATGTTTTCACTTTAAATTATATGCTAAAAGGTTTGTAATATGTAATTATAACAATATTGTTATTATTTATCTATAAGTGTACTTATCAGTAATAATATTATTGTCATAATTACCTATTGCAGATTTAGAATTTTATTTATGAAAAATCGCACACATTTGCTATTTTATATTCAATAAACTATACTAAAATATTAAAAATAAAATGATGCTTGAAAAAGTTAATGCCATTACATTTGATTCCATTTTACCCCAAACTATCTTTTTCAATTTTTTTTTTAAGAGAATGTGATAAAATGCAGTATGCGTACTCTGATAATGTGATAATGTATTATACTCAAAAATATTTACTTTGTAAATAAGTTTAAAAAGAGCATTTATCATATTGTTTAAATTATTTGAACAATAAAATATAAAATGCTTTGTATTTCTCCATAAAAATATTCCTTTAAAATCTTACATTTTAATAAATTAAATGATTTTTTTCTATTAAATTATAAAATTAATATTTTTTACGTTAAGATAATTGCATGAAATTAATAAAAATTTATATATTTAATTTAACAGCTATGCAGTCTTTTAAAAATAATTTGTTAGAAAGTTTTAAAATGATAGGTTTTTAAATAGGTACAATCATTTATACAGAACTAAAGTATTGTAAATATTATTTTTAAGCTAATCTCTCTTCTGTTGAACTGAGAAAATAAGAAAAGTAGCTGTGGAAATTCCGACGTCAAACTCAAAACTGTCATGAAAATGTATCCTAAGGTTTCGACAAGAATCCAAAGTTTATAGAATACGGAAGAAATTTCTATGAATTTTATTTTTATGTTTATACAATGAATCATTTGAATCTAAAGCGGATGTGTATGTGAGTGACATCTAATCTGTAAATATCATTTTACAGAGTAGTTTTAAATTCTTGGATAATATTGCCATTAAGATTATAAAGTATCAGACAAGTTTTGTTATTCATAATTATAATATATAAATTTCTTCATGAGTATATTGAAACAAAAATTTCATAATAAAAACTCCTAGAACTCTATTAAAATATGTAATTTAAATAATAATTTTAGTACATTCGTATAGTTTATAAGTATGACTTCTTTCCATTTTTAAAAATGTTTTTTAATAAATGTGGAGAGAAAAATTTATAAATAAAAATAATTTAAAAATTGCTTTAAAATGATGCAAATATTTTCTTGGCAGTAATACAGCATTCTTTTTAAGTTATAAGAATTTAACTAGATTAAAATAAAATCCAAGTTTTTTTGTTTTTGTTTTTTTGTTTTTCATTGCTATTTTCATAAATAATAAATAACAATTTGTTAATCAATTATTCCCATACACCCAACAAATTAATTTCTCGATATTACACTAAATATTTTTTTATAAACCCCGGTACTTTTTCTTAAATAGCAAGCTTATCTCAACAAATTTTAATTTCATATTCTGTTCTACTCTAAAATGCTTTTGTTTACAATAAATTATTAAATATTTCTGTTAAACTAATGTATATTTAATAAAAGAAATTTATTAGCTATCATTTGCCCTGATTTCCTTTTAAATTAATATATACATTTTTTTAATAATTTGACAATAAATGTTAATCGGCTAAACTTTAGCATTCTCTATCAAATTAATATCATTTTATGAAGTTAAAAAACTAGAATTTTAAGTCACGTGAATTTAAAAAAAATTTTAAATTCTTATAAAAATATTGAGGTTGGAATGAAAAGGAGGAAAAAGAAAACGAATAAAGTAAATGGTGTATCAAAATGTTTTATAGCAAAATCAGATTTACGTGAACAAGCTTTTATATTGATTCATCAAATGAAAGCTAGTAAATTATGCTTCCTTGAACAATAAAACTGTTTTCAAAAAAAAAAAAAAAGAGAAAATTTGAAGAATATATCCATTTACACCATAATTATTAAAGAAGGGATGTTTGTGATCCTTTCAGAAAGTCTCTTAAAACAAATATTAAAATGTTTTTGCAAGTGATGAGACATGAATTTATTTCAAAATACATTCTAAAAATGTTCATTCCATAAGTTACATTGAAAATAAAGAAGCTTTAGTTCCTACCAGTTAAGAATATGTTAATGTAAAAATTTTCTTCTGAAAAAAGTACTTCATCAAATGTAGAAAGCAATAAAATCTTATTTTAAAGGACTAGAAATTAAAATTTATTAACTTTGATGCATATTTTAAAACTTACTGTTGATGAATTCTTTCTATTTTTAGATTCAGAAATATGTAAATATAATTGGAATTAGATATTTCATCTGTGATAAAATTGTTTTTAGAATAAATATATCTGTGTATAAAATTATATTATATCTGAAATAATACTGTATATCATAATCTTTTGAATTGAATATAACAAGAATACTTATTAAAATAAGAATATCCTTCAGTACATGCATTTCATTACAATTAAGATCATCATAATATGCATATGGATAATCATGCTAATTTTATGTATATAAGAATAGATTTTTAATACCGGTGGAATAATGAGTGTAATTTCGCAAACATTAAATATATTAATATCAACTTAAGGAACGGTATTAGTCGCTTCTCATTATACATATTCCTATCATTCCACACTTGATAGCACTGAAGATGAATTCTTGAATTTCATTTGAATTTCAAACCTGCTTTTCAAAACCGAGATTTAATTTTGGAATTCGTATATTGATGATATTAAAGAGATTACTTAAAATTTCGTTCAATTTAATTTAAATATACATTTTCCTTTTGAAGCAGACTTCAAAATTTCATATTAGTGTAGTCAGTTTCCGTATATTTTCTGTTTTAAGTAGTACACTTGAATATGGTCAAAAACACCATTATTGTATTAATGATTATGGGAAATTTATTCACATTAATTGAAATATAATTAAACTATAGTAGGAATAGTGCGTCATTAAAATTGCATTATTTATATTTATATTGTAAAATAATAGTTATAATATTTTACATATATTATATTTCATATGTAGTTTCCTATTAACAGCTAACATATTAATATGCATTTATTACATAATTATATGAATTTCCAATTTTACATTTTTCATTTTGTTTTGGTACACTTTAAGAGTATTGTATTTCAATCTCTAAAACATTTAAAATGTCATCAGTATATATGAATAGATTTATTTCAGAAAAATTTTTATTATGTGAACTTGATAAAACTGCATTAATATTTGAAGTTCATCTAGTGCAAAAATTATTAGAATACTTTCAAATAAACTTACAACCATAATAAAATTTTTAAAGTTAAGTACATGAAAGATTATATTTTTATATACACTCTTTTAAAAAGATAATAGGAATAAGAGAAAAAAATCGAAGATGAGTTCTCTGAAAATGTGAACTTATTTTCAATAGTATTTTCACACATATTAAAACACGCACATTCTTAAGACCTAATCTCACATAAACCTCTCCTCTAACGATTTGGCACAGCTTGTCCTCTTTTGGACCTTGCGCCACAAAACCCAACTAACCAATCAACCAACTCCTATAACGATATATAAATTTTCTATACATAATTATTTATTTATAAAGTGTTTAAACCTCTGGTATCTGTGATAGATCAAGGAATACATGAAGAATTTTGGACATGCTATTGCCATAAAGAAGCATCTTCGTCAATAAAATACAGATTTCATATCTTACAAATGATGAAACATGAACAGATCTTAAATTTTCTATAAAAAAATAAAATTATGGCATCCATTTCACATTATTTAACTACGGACATTATTGAAACTGGGTCCTTTAATTTCATAAAACATTGTGTTATCAGAAATCCCAATTTAGTAATCAAATTTTCTCTTCCAAATGTACACTCTATAAAGATTTTAAAAACTTAATATGTGTTCGTTTTTCAAGCAAAATTAGATAGTTTTTATATCAATATTTTCATAATATTTTGTTTAATATCATAAATAATGTGATTCAATATCACAGTAAATTGTCTACAATCGCATCTAAGTGTTCATATTCCTATTTAAGAGTCGTACACTAAAAAAGAATAGGCAAAGCTGTTTAAAATATTACATTCATCTTAGCACTATTCTTTTAAAAATATTCATGACGTTATAAATAGAAAATTAATCATTTCTGGAAAAAAACTAAGTGAATAAATCAGTGACTAGTACCTGGTGGAGTAAACTGAAATTTTCAGACACGATTCAAAATTTATGTATCGAGCATATTATCGAAATGCATTATTCTCTTTTGGTGACATGTGACGTACATGTAACATTTTTTCCATAGTTAATGTAAAAATGAACATAATTTCACCACTTAACGTTAACTATTATTAAGCATAATAACAAAAATATTGCTATTCACTATTATTTTGTGATTATTTTTTAATAAAATTTTATATATGTCAGACATATTAATGCTTTACAGTAATCTAAAATCATTTCATATATTTTTTTTTACTTTAACAATTACACATGTAAAAATATCAGTAAGCATTATGAAACTTCAAGTATGTTAAATGAGAAAATATTTATTTAAATTAATAAATGCACTAACTATAGTTAGACAAGAGACTTTTATGAATAAAAACTTCGATATTAACCTTAATGATGATTATTTTAAAGAATATATATTTCAGAAAAACCAAATGCTTATTAAGTGTAAGAATGTATGGGTGTGAATATTATTAATAAAGACTTCTTTTTATACGAAGAGTTACAATAAAGTGAAAAACACTTTATTTTCAAAAATTGAATTTGTTAATTTTAGTTTCATGTTTACAGTTTTTTTTTTTTTTTTTTTTGTATATTTTTCTGTTTAAAATATATAGCGTGATTTCATTCAAAACTTTTAAATTCTTTAGCAAAAATAAATTGTGCGTAAAAATATCGAGCAATTTAGTTATATAATTTGTATTTTGAATCATTGATGGTCAATGCTGATTTAGTTTCAGAATACCCCATTTTTTAGTTTAAACGTGAGCTTCAATATTTTTTGTTCCAAATTTCTGCTCTAAATCTATCTATACATTTATGCTACGTAGATTAACATTTTAATTATCTTCAATGCAATTACCTCTTGGCTGATCAAAAGTTTATCAACTTGATTGACACAGACAATGAAATATAATTTTAAATTGAATGAGACACTTTTAATTTTAAGCAATATATCTTATAATTAAAATTCTATTATATTTGAGGTAATTTTGTCAAGAAATAAATAGTGATATAATAGAATAGATATCAGAAATTTAAATTTGTAATTTGCATAAACATCTCAATGAACCTCATTCTTTTCATTCATCTTTCTAGCTTCTATTACCGAATATTGATTCTCGTTTAGGTTACAAGAAAATATTGAAAGAGTGGCGTTTTTTTTTTACTTACTCTTTTGAGAGTAACCCAATTATTTTTATTGGAAAGAATTTTAAAAAGTCGATATATATTCTTTTCAGGAAAACTTAAGTCGAAATGATGTTGAATAGAAATTAAAATCTCAACTGTGACTTGTATTAAATTATGCAAGTAAAACTGTTTTTTATTTGACAAGCGAATAAAAATGAGAAATGTTTTATATATCTTAATCAATATCAATTTGTAAAATGAGTTTTAGGCACATATCAGAAACTCGGAGACAATTTTTTTCAATGTTTAGTGAATCCACACAATTAAAATGTAATCCAAATTCTCAAGCGATAGTTACAACAGGTGTTCAGAATAGCATGTAAATTTCAATAAGTAAATGCAAAAATATGTTTGAAAAAAATGAATATAAATAAGAGAAAATGAAGCTATAATTTGCATTAAGCAACCATAAGTTAATAAGAGATAAATAAATAAGAGAGCAACCATAAATAAATTTATCATCAAATTCACAACTAATAAATGTACATAGTTTAAAAAATTAGATCAAATGTTGCTCATAGTTTAGTGCAAAATGTTATGAAATGTCATGACTTTCAAAGCAGAATGGGTGAAATAATTTAAATAAATTATATTATAAAAGACCAAAACAGAAATGTATTCCAAAAAAAAAAATTAAAAAATGCCAATCTTGATAAAGCTTTTACAGTTTATGTAGATAAATAATTTTATGCATGCTACCTTCTCGCAGTTATATATTGGCATTCTCCTGCTCATTATAATAATCGATTTAAATGTTTATTTCATATAAATGCTTTTCATGTACACAATCAAGCAGATATATTTTTGATTAATTAAGTAAATTATAATGGACAACAAAATACATATTATGATTGAGAAATAAGAATGTAATCAGAAAATTTATCAATTTCAAAGCAAAATAACAAATAATATTTGCAGCTTCATAGACTTACCGTAAATAAATTAACTAACTATTATAAGAAGCTTGTAAGTTTCTTATCCTTTGGGTTTTTTCGTGAGTACGATTTTACAAATAAAATATGATTGGAAACTCTCATGAATTCAAATTAAATCAAGTAGAATCACTGATAAAGAAATCCAATCACAAGTAATCTAAACTTTACGATTATATCTAAATTAAAAAAATAAATAAGTACATATTGTGATGAGATGATTATACTGAAACGTTCAATGGAATAAAACAATTTAGCTAATCAAATTTTGTTTCCATGTTACAAAATGAAGAATCAAACCACACAGAACAATTTTTTATATAATTTACGGATTTACCTATATAATCCATTTATATTTTAATTCTTAACTAATCACATAACTTTTAGAATTAGAAATTAGTTCACTATTACTGCCACCTTCACAATTAGATTTTACATTAGCTCAGAACTTGCAGTGTGTACTTTTTTTTAAAATTATCTTAATATTTAATTATTTCGGACATTGATATCATAATCAATATAATAATATGTAAATATAATTTGAAAGATACAGTGACAAAATAAGAAAACATTGCTCTAAAATTAAATTTCTAAAAGATGAGGCATTTCATTTTTACATAATTTTTTTTTAAAAAAACGAAATTTTATACTCTCTTTATTTTAGCCAAAAACATGTTCTAGTATCTAAAACATTAGAAAAATTTCTGTATATTTTTTAACAAATTATCAGTATGAAAAAATAAATACATATATCTCATGACAAAAATGTGTATTTCTTTTTATGAAATTTATTGGCTTAATTTACATTAGTTCGATCATGTTTTATTATGCAGCACACATTAATTTTACTTCTTTAATTTAAAATTCAACTAATGAACTTGAAATTAAAGTGATTTCTTTGTTAAAGAAGATTTCCTCCCACTTACTAAAGAAAAAATAAAAAATTAAGCTAAATTCAAAAAATAGATTAAATAATTCTTTTCTATATGTAATCAGGAAAATAATCTATTTGTGTCAGGCTCTAATTATTAGTAATATATTTGATCCTACAAGACAATGAAAATGTCATGTTAAGGCTATTTAATTTCCCCTCATACATGCTGATTACATATCAGCAATAAAATGTTTGAGCCTTTAGCCATTGTAATAAAATTTATCTGTCATTATGAATTACTATTTATTATTTTACAAGTAGTGTTTTCCTATTCCTAAATCTATGATAAAATTTCAAAAGAGGAAAACGCAATATTTTATTATTTATATTCCGAAATAAATGAGGAAAATTTATTTTCGTTTTACGATAATTTTATCTTTAATTCTTGAGGGAAAAATTAGCTTAAAAGAAAGAAATAATTACCAGGAGTCAAAAAATATTTTATGTTTTTACCGCTGAGAACAAGACTACTATGATTATTTTTTCATTGCTAATAATATAAGGAGAAATAATTTTCTAAAATTTAAAAATTAAATAATTTAAAAAATAAACTGCACATTCGAAATCAACACAGTGGTTGCTATTTTCTGCAAAAGTAATTGACTAAGTGTCCTTGCATTATTTTATTTCTAAAAGTAAATGGAAATTTTGAAAATAGAAGTGACTTAAAAAATTACTATTAAGAATGCATCTAAAATAGAAACACCAAAATGAACTTAATCACTGCTATTCAATTTCATAATACATATTATATTTTATTTTTGTCATAAATATCAATAAAATAAATTAAGAATAAAATGAAATATGTTTTTTCATATACACGCAACCTAATTCTAGTAAATGATAACTGCACACATTTACCATTCATTTAATTAAAAATATCAAGATATAATTAAACTTTAATAGACTGTTGAATATATTTTTAATTTATTTTTACATTGAAAATAAAACAGAATGAGTATAAATTTTAAAAAATAATCTAAAATTAAAATATTGCCTATATTGTAAAATATAATAAAAGCACTTATGTGCAAAATATAACCTTTAAGAATACCTCAATAAAAATCTAAATAAGTAAATAGTAATTTCTTTAATAGTCAAAAATTACTTTTGCATAGCTTTGTTGTTTTTTCATCATAAATAAATATCATTATTTGTTTCTTTTATAAAAAAAAATATTTTTAAACTATGTCTTAAACTAATTTATGTAGACACTAGGTTTTTACATTATATATTTTTATGTTGCGTTTCAAATAATTTGCAATTATACCTTTTTTTATAACAATTATCCTACATAATGATAGAAAAAATTGTAGATTGTGGAAAACATGAAAGAGTGTTATTATATAAGATTGAATACCAATATTACTTTATAATAATACATTTTGTTTTTAAAAATGATAGTATTAAGAATTTTATAATTCAAAATCAAAAGTAAGAAATAAGCTGCCAATAAAACTGGATTCATATGCAATTTTCTATTATCATTGGAATTCAAATATTAAACATCAGTTTGAAAAGTTTGATATCTTTCAAACATATTGAATATCTTTTAACATATATTTAACTCAATTATAGTAATAGTATTCATTGCAATAAAAGCCACAAAGTAGAATATATCCTTATCGATAGACACTATATGAATATAAATCAGCGAATCACCTGACAATAGAAGTAAATACAAGATTTTTATGTTCATATTCTTTTCTTTGATATGAATTATAAATTTACAATAGTAGGATATGAAAGATTCTTTTAATAAATATATCATATTAAAAAAAATATCACAATAATATGTCATAACTTTACATTTTAATATTACTAAATATATAATTTCCATTTTATTTTGACTTAAAATATTTTAATCAGCCAACAATATTATCTCTTATTCTGAGCTCAATACTAATTAAAAAGTTGTATCATCATTCAAAATTTTATCTGTAGAGGTAATGCTTGAAATCTGTACTTTCAGTATTGTTTCGTATTTATATTTGAAATTTTATTTAAGCAGACATGAAAGGTATTTTCTTAATGTTAACAGCAAGTTTCAGTAACTTACAATATCCATAACGTTAGTGTAGAAACAAATCAGTTTATTAAATAAAATGATTTTAACATTTCATTTGTAAACGGATCAAATATTCAGATCTTTTTTACATTTTATGATGGCGTAATCGAAAATTACCCTTATGTCCTTATTTTGAAAAGATGCATTAAGCATAGTTGTGTGTGTATTTCAGCCTAATAAACTATATAATTGAGTACCTGCATTTTTAAACTATTATATAGTTTATGAAATTATTTATACGTTTTTAAGAAGATAATTTGATAACAACGCATTGGAAAAGTTTTAATGATTTTTTTTAGTGAAACCAATGTACCAATCGAAATATATTATTCAAAGAAAAATAATTATTGTTTTGAAAAGCAAACAAAAATATTTAATCGAGTTTTTAATAAAGACGAAGTTTTATCAAAAATTTGATTTAATCATTCCTTGAAAACTTTATACACCATAGCTATGAATCCAATATAATATTTCTTATGTTTTAAAAACCTAATTTTTCCAGTTGTAAATCGTAAATCGTTTTGCCTTTTACAGATATATCAATTCATGTCTTTATAATTTTATTATTTTATTAAATTTTATGTACAACAATATTATTGACTATGAAGTTTAACCCACCATGCATTTTAAACTGTTTATTAACATTTGTTTATATACATATCAGTTTTTTATATATTAAGCTTCTTAAAAAACCCCTCCCAGAGATATTTCATTCATTTATATTATTTTTCCTAACTTTTCTAGCTATTTTAAGTGATTTATATGATATTCTTCCAAACAATAAATATATACATGTATATAATTCATTAATGTTTTTCAATATCTTTCATTAGTGTTTATTTGTCAGCTTATTTGTACTTAAGTAAACACAAGCTCAAGCAAAATTAGTATTTGTTTTATGTTGCGTTTTTATAAATCCATTTTTATCGATAACAGGAATGACTTTGCAAAAATATATAGAATTATGTAAAATAATAAAACCATGAATAATAGGTATGGAATTTATAGAGTGGGTACGATGAAAATAATAGCTATTAAAGAGAAAATAAATCTGACCAAATAAAATTTTTCTCATTTTTCTCATTATCTACATTTTGCTCCAAAATATTTTAAAAAATAAGCTGAAATTTTTGGTAAAATTTAGAGGTTTATAAAATAAAGAAGTTTATTCAGACTGAACTATAAATCGCAATTGGAAGATTAGCTGTCAGAAAAACAATAAATAATCGGAATGTGGGAAAATTAGAATAACAAATGAATGGGGAATTGGAAAATTTTTCCTTCTCTAGCATCTAAGTTCTAACTTATCCATATTATTTATTGCTTATTTATTGCTCAGAAATATTACACACGTCGAAAAATAACTACTCGCTCAAAAATTTTTAAAACATTATTTTACACGTCAATTCTAATACAAGAAATGATTTTTGCAGGATTTTTAAGATAATGGTTATCATTGACATAATACTCATTAAAATTTGATGCTTACAAGATGCTATTATATTATATTTATACGTGATATATGACACAAATTTTTAAACATTTTCAGATTTCTCATTTTCTGTAATGAAACAAAGCTGGGCAATCTATTTTAAATTGAGAGTTTCGTAACAAAACAATATAATTTTAAAATAATGCATGTTTCATATAAATAGTTTTGTGCATTTTTCTTATTTCTAGAATCTGCATTAAATAGATTACTAAACTTTATTAGTGTTTAAAAATTTTAATCATCTGCTTCTAAGTTAGTGCATTTAAATTTTAATCTTTGATGAAAGACAATTTTTAAAAACACATTTTACCACAAGTGTAAATGAGTAATACATAACTGTACATTATGCACTATATATTAGAATTCATATATCATTTTGATATGTTAAATAAAACATTATAATATATATATTTATATACTTCTTATTGTATATTTTGTATTCTTGTATATTCATATAATTACACATTTGAAAATTCTTTTTTTTTCTATTATCAGTATTCGATATATTTTTCATTTGACATTTTAAGAAATTAAAAATTAGTATTACTATCATATTAACATTTTCTTTTCGTTATTATCAAATTACTAGATTCTCTAAACTATAATATTTGTAAAACTAAAATGAGTCCAAAACAATTTATTTGTTTTTATGTAATGCGAAGGATTGCAATTTTAAATATTAGGAATGAAATAAGTGTTTGCAAATTAGAATCTTTTAAATTTTTAACAATTTTCCATATTCTTTTAATGATTATTATTGATAATTACCAATTTAATCTTGCATAACAGTTTAAAATATATGTTAGATGTCTGCAAAAATTAACTTCCAGCATGGTTTAAATATTCTGCACAAGTTTCGAAAATGAAAGAATTCTTATATAAAGTCTCTAGTTAAGAACACTTAAAATATAGGGAAAGTACTTCCAAAAAAAATTAAAATCTTAAGTTTTTGCAAAACAATTATATAAATCATGAAAAATCTAGGGAATTAACGTAGACAGTAAAACAACATCAAAATAACATTTTTAATTTTATTAAAGTATTTAATTTATATATAATTTATAAGGAATATAATTTATATTGTTTGAGTGCAGTTTAAATTTCAATTGAATCCTTATATTATTTACCCTTTTGAAGATAATACTAATATTTATTCTTAATTATGAAATATTCCTTTGACAGTTATGAGACACTGTTAAACTATGTTTTACTTTTCTAATGTGATGAGGCTCAAATTTTAAATTCCATTACTTTAATTTCTTGGATTGAAAAAATCTTGTAAAATCCTAATATGACATTTCATAGATTATGTTAAATTTTTCATAATTTTAATTGATTACTATTTTTTTAATATCATTGTTTTATAGTTGAATGAGAATATTTTCTGTAGATCAATCTATTCTGTTATGATAAAATTTGAGATTATTAATTGGTTCATTATTAATTATTATGAAATTTGAAAAGGTGAAAAATTTTAAAAAGGTGAATAATAATTTCAATGTATCAGAAGTGTTATATTAAATCTGAAATATCATAAAGTATTTTTTTCGTCACTTTGAATGTAAATCATAAAAACTAATTGATTTCTTGAGAAAATTAATTATTGAATCCTTATGATGAAATAGCTTTAAAGGATTATATTATTTTCATTGTTTATAAGTCCCATAAAATATTTCTCAACTATTAATATATTCTTGTCCCGATATAGTTCTTGTTTACCAAAATATCAAACTAATATAAAAATATTTCAATAAAAAGTCCTTAAAAACATTTCTTACGTAAATATTACAAGTTTAGAGAATATCACTTATTTTTATATCTTGATAAAGCCCGCAAAATATAAATTTGAATTCACAAATCTCTACAGCTTAAGCATTCATGTTCTCATTACTATTTGTGTGCTTTCATTGATTTGGTAATTAAAATTTAAATCGATTTATGTCATTCAAAATTTTAGACTTATAATGCTTTTAAAATTTTCCTCCACTTACAGATAATGTGTGTCTTATTACAAAAAGTTTCTCCTTAATAGCTTCCTAATAGAAAGAAGAAATACGCGTTTTCGAGATGGCATTAATCTCTTCAACAAAGTTTTAAGTGACATAAAAATGTTCAATAAGAGTTTATACAGAAAAGTATTTATTTTATTTATTATTATTTTTTTTACATTTTCACTGAATGTCATTGAAAAATAAATAAAAGAAAGGAATAATAAATAAAAATTATAAGTTCCATTGCTAAGATTTTCTTGTGTTTTAAAATGGAATTGAATTTATTTCACATTTGTTATATATTACTTTTATTTCCACTACATACATATTTTTACATTAGACATTTGCTTCTATGTTATATATAAACAGAAAGAATTGAGAAGTAAGGCATAATTGCAGTTAATATTAATTGAATAACATGTAACGCAGATATGATTATGCCTAAAATATATCATGATATGGAACGTTAAACAAAAATTTTAAGATTTAAAAAATTGAAAACTTCAGAAAATGGTGTTTTTCAACATTTATGAAGCAATTCTAATTAGTTTATTTGTTTATAAATATAAATTTTAATATTATGGATAATATATTGGATAATAATAATATTAATTTATTGGATATTTTCTTTAACTTTTTCCATAAATGTATTTAAAACAATAGCAATCACAAAGCTTGTTAATTAATTCCCAATTAATTGATCTTTTAAATGTGTGGAATCTAAATAAAATTGAGTTTAATCTTAAACTATATTAAATGACTCTTACATAAATAAATTAATTATTTAGTAAAATAAAATAACGAGTGTTGTGGTGAAACTAAGTATAAAAGAAAATCAACAAGATAACCCAGGTTAATATAATTGATAATATAGAGTTCACATGTAATGGTGAGAATATAGTAGACAGTATAGAAAAAAATTAAGAATGACTAAGTTAAAATATAATAAAAGTTTAATTTAAATATAAAAATCTAATTTGAAAACAAACAAATCTTGATTATGTTCTAAAGTTATATTCACAGGAGTTTCTTTAAACATATATACAAAACATAAAATGGCCAGGGTTATGAGGAAAAGATTAACCGAATCACCATCTTTTGTATAATTGCTCTTTCACAGCTTTCATCTGACTCCTTTCTGGTATATAGGTTTGTCATTTTCTTCCATCTACTCCTCCAAAGATTATCTCTCCTAATCTTCGTTGTTAACCATCTCCCCTCTAGGATCATTCCAGGCAACCTTGATTTACCATTCCTGGTTTCCCTGTTATCCTCTCGTCTCTCTCTATCTTCCAGTATTGTCGTGACAATCTTTTGTTTTTTTGTCGGTTAAATATTCTACCTCTATTTACCTCTTCGTTTCCATCTATTTTTTCATTAGTTACTGCTTAACCATTAATTTAGCCCCTATATTTCCAGAGATAGGTAAAAAGAATCTTCATTCTTAACCCTTGATTGGTCGTACAAAAACACAAAAGAGAACAAATTATTTATAATATTGGACCACCCATCCTCCCCAAGGGAAAAGTATCTAGGATGTAAAACTGAAATAACATTTTAAAGCTTCCCTGCAGCCTTCAAATGGATCTTTCACATGACTTCATTTTTCATTTATGGAATTTGAGTCATTGTGTTACAATTTTTACATTCATACGACTATGAGTATGTAGTTTACACAATATATATATATATATATATATATATATATATATATATATATATATATATATATCTTTCACGGATCTTTGATGGATGAAAGCAAGAGTTCCACAGTTCCACAATCTCTCCAAATGAAAATGCACTTAATACCGCTTTCAAGGCTAAACTTAGACTCACCCGAAAAAAAAAAATTACAGCCCTCCATTGAGCACGTTTCCAGTGGACATGTTGATATGCCCATCGCAAACGTTACTGTCTATGGCGTAACGGGATGCATATGAGCGGCTTGCATAAAAAGCACGTTTTTGAAGCCTTCGATGACCGCTTGATTTGGAAACCTACCTGCCGGATCATGTAATGAGGGAGTATACGAGTTCAGTTGGAATTGCAATTCTTTTCATTCTTTCAAATAAAGACAAATATCAGTCATTGGCAAAGGTGGCCGTCTTTGGCCGAACCTCGTTTATGTCAAATCTGTGGTTAGAAATTGTTGCCAAAATCTATGAATCACATGACAAAATCATGAATCACATTCAGCTACATCAACTGACACTGTCCTGCCTCTAGTCTTCCCATAGATCTCCATCGAAATTGTTCAGTCAAATGATTTCTGGAGGCTATTGTTACAATTTTGTTATACTAGATTTCTAATCTCAGACACGCAGTGACAATTGCCACCTTGCTCTGAGGCATCCATTTTTATGCTCCTCGCAAATGACTTATTTAAAAAGCAGCACCATTATTTTGCATAGTGTAATATTGCACCTTTTATTTTTCAACATATTCAAATTCCATTAAGATTTGTTTATACTGGGGAATATTATTGCTATTTTTGTGGTTTTTCCTGAATTTTCGGTAACCATTGCATATATATATTAGGAAATAACTCTTAAGTAATAACTCTACAGTTAAAATTTAATTTATAATCGGAGTAGATATTTTTATGTAAGAAGTATTTAGATTGGAGTTGGGCAGAATTTTCTGTGTGTGGGTCACGAGTAAGTTTTAATTTTTTATTTGTCTCGTGGTCAGCTTCAGTGATTCCGACGCATAATGTCCGAGGCATTCCGATTTGCATATTGTCATTATGTGCAGCTCTTTTAATTAATAATTTATTCAAATTTTTATGAGATTGGCTTATTTTGAGTTAGAGTTATGAGTTAGAGTTATCGCTGTTTTCGTGACGTTTTCTTAAATTTTAGTTAGTAGCGTAGATTAAAAATTAATTATTTACTTAGCTTTGGGATCTTATAACTCTCAATAACCCAGCTTTTCTTACACTCCTGATTTAAGTAAATATGTATATTTTAGTATTTGACGTTTTCTTTTAAAAAAAAAGAAACTTTAAATTACATTCGTTTTCTAGTGTTTTTGCATGTTATTCTTTAAAAATAACGCTTCAAATGAATCCCTTCTGCTTGAGTTTCAATCATTTTTAAGCGAATTATATTTTCACTCTCACCATATTTCACTTAGTACTTTTAAATTTTACTATTCCTTTTTAACTCTGTCTATATTTTACACATAAATGTTTAATAAGCAAAATAACGCTAAATATTCAAATTTAATTATACAGAATTTCATTCCAAAGACACAAATTTATTTATGTTTCCATCAATTGTTTCAAACAATATAATAATTTAAGTGAACAGAAATAATTTAGTTTTAAAAATCTACTAAATTGAGTTGCACAATATGTTCATTAAAATTTGTTCTTTGTCAAACGCTTTTAACTGATTAACAGTTTCAAATCTTTGTTAACTTAGCACATTCATATTGTAGCATTTATTCTCTTTTCAAATTATTAAATAAAGAATATCCTATGAGTACTCACCCGAGTTTTTCAATTTTATTTTAATCCTATTATTACAAAATAGGTCTGTGTGATTATTTCGCCATTGCATTATTATGTATACAATAGTGACCGAAATTGTGGGTATTTTTGAAATTTTTATGTTTTTTTTAATTTTGCATGTTCATAGAATATATTAATTTTCCATTAAATATACAAATGTTCATATATTAAGTTAAAAGAAATTTAATATAGAACTTAATTAAACAATTAAAATATTTACATTACAGAAAAGTTATGCTACAAATAATAAGATATATCTTCGATTTCACTGCATTTTAAAATCTCATATATTCTATATTTAGCAGATAACCATTATTTTTTAATGCAGCTATACAGTGTCATTTCATCCCGTAAACTTGTGTATTCGAAGGTTATTCTTCAAAATCAAATGACGTCAAGTAACAATTATAATAAGCCTCAATAAGTTGTGTTTCATCTGAAAGACTCTAGCTTGAGGATTTTGAAATGTCGCCATAAGTTTTCAATAGAATTCGGATTACAGCGTGTTTCCTGACAAGGGTAATAAAACTATTCCTTTATTTTGAAATAATTCTTTGCATATTTTTACTGCATGGTATAGAAATGAACCATGTGATATTAAGAAATCCAGCTCATATAAGAGAATAAATGCTTAAATTGTTAACGTATCCCAGATGGAAAGTATCAATTTTGGTTCCAGGATAGGTCCCACTTTTTTGCTTTCAAAATGTTTAAAGCTTCTCTCCACACAATTTTCCGACATGCATATTTAAATTATGGCATTTGTTGGGTTTTTTTATAGTGCTTCAAAAAATCAGAATGTAGCAATTTTCCGACTCTATGTCTCACATATAAATAAAGAGCCATGTTTTACTCTCATTACTCTAGATTATTTGCTTCCACTGATTTTCTGACCTCTTATTCAATTTTTTCCGTACTAAACTTGATATTTACTTTCTTTAAGATTTAAATATGGTAATTTTCTTTGATTTCTACCTCTTAGTCTAAAACTGGATAATCTTTTCTTTATTGTTCTTGGGTTAACTGAGATATCTATTGCATTCATTCCTTTCTATCAGCATCTTAAAATATGTCTCCTATCTTTGAATCATCTCCTTTCTATCACTCTATAGTCAGTTGCACTTTGCTATTTTTTCACTCAGATCTTGCCTTATTTTTCATTGATTTATTTTTTACAACGTAAGTACAATTTTCGAACGCCAGATAAAGTCACAAACCTTTCAATTTGTTTTGAAATTTTAAGATTGAAGAGCTATTTTCTCTCAATATGACAGCTCTATTTTTTTCTTTCAAGTGTCCAAGGAGTTCTTGTTATTAGTGACCTTGTTTTAAAATTTTTTCATTAAAACAAAGGATTACAAACTTTAAAAAAACTTTTTCTATTTGATTAAACTAGTATACATCCTTCTGCTAAATTCATTTTAGTAAAATAGTGATTAGCAGTTCAAAACTCACTATAATTTAATTTATGACATATGATTGGCTCTCAGAACATAATTGTGATTTTTCCTTTTTTCTTTAGACTATGAAATCGCAGTGAATTGCTGCACTAATCTAAGCGAAAATTATGAATTATGTAAATATGCTTGAGGATAAACTCTGTTGTTGAAATTTGAAGTTGCTAATTTAATGTCTTAACTCTATATACAATTAAATATAGACTTGCTAAGTGACTTTTAGCCATGATTTGATCAAATATATATTATTACATGTAATGATATCAGATAAATACGAGGATAAATTCAAACTAATACTACAGACAGCAGTATTTAAAAAATAATTATTGTGGAGTAAATGATTTTTCCAAAAAGTAAAAACTAAACTTCCGACGTGTGTAGCAGTAATTTTGAGCATAGGTCATGTATGACTTAAGATGGGGACTTAAACTTAACTTATGCTCTTGATTAAACAGTAAGTGTATGAGGGATTATCTGAAATGAAAATAAATTAGAAAAAATCTTGTTGGTAGGTGTGATCTGAGGTTTGCTTTTTATTGATAAAGAATGTGTCAATATCTGAAGTTCACAATTTCTCACCAAAAAATCTGAGAAATTTGGAGATAGTTAAATATTCTTTTATAATAATTACAAAACTCATGATGCTACCTAAACTCATTTATTGCTTCAAAATTTGAAATAAAAGTTTTTTCATTCTCAGTTTAACCTTGATTCTATTGCTATTTTTTTTCGAATTAAAAGAATTCCTGAATTTGGAAGAGAAGATTGTTTTCAATCAGTGATGTGTAACAGTTACATAGAGCAAATTTAGTGAGTTGGGATGGGATTTCTAAGAAAATGGACCAAAGAACTTAAACCTGCATATAGATAATATGTAATGATAATTAAAGATTTTGTTCTTATACAGAAAAGAAGTTATTCTTTTTTTTATTCTTTTCTGTATTTTCTGCTTATAATTAATAAGCAATTTCATACGAATTCTGTTACATATTTTGAACCCACTAGCCGTATAAATTAATTTATTAGAATGCACTGGTTTCAAACAGCAAATAATTTATTAATTGTATATAATGAATTGCATAAAATAAAAACTATTTCCTTGAAAATACTCATCAATTGCTACCATATTTATTAATAGTTAATTACCTTTAATTTCTCGTCTTTTACATTGTGTTCATGTTTCATGCTTTGTCAAATTATATTACTAACTGTTGAAAAGCATGAATATGTAACGTATTAAATGAAATATTATTAGAGATGAGTGTTCATTCCTTTTTTAAATTTCTTGACCTTGTGATACCGTTTCCTAAAATAATTAATATCGACACCATATAATTACATTTTATTATAATTCTATATAAAATTTTTTCTTAAAATATATTGTTTATATTGTGTCAATATTTAACTTTTAAAAATGGCTTATGTTAAAAAAATATTTTGATAGAATACATTTTATTGCTTGCACAATTTTTTTATTTTAACTTATGTAATGGTGCATTCTTTTGATTTTGATAATCACTTTCCCCCAGAGAAGTATTGGAAATATATTAAATGATTCTGTTTAAAATCCTTTGAAAATTTTTATTTTTATTTAAAATCTGTAAAAGTGACACAAACACATATTTTATGTAAAAAAAAATCATTTCCATAAAAGAAAATAAATCCTTTTATGCGCTCGATTCCGTCGCCTCATCAATCATATAATCACATAAGTTTAAGTTTGAAAACAATTCGTATTTGTTTTCTTCACTCATAATATGAAACAATTCCTTCTTCTGATGTCTTATACTGTGCAATCTGCTTATGTGAAGTTTAATTATATTTTGTTTTGGCATGGATTTGAATTAAATTTCTATGTATCATAAAAAAGGGTTTTTTTTTTATTTCACAGTAAATATATAAATCCTTTCTCACTGCTTAAAGCCTTATTTAGTATTAATCCTACAAAATTGGATTTATTTTTAGCTATATACCATTCTCATTGCAAGGACCACTTACTCTAATTTTCTATTGTTAATAATTTATTTTCTTTGACGATTGTCACTTTGTTTCTCTACTTATGGTTTTTCATCTCATGGTCTTTTCTTTTTATATAAGTTTTCCATTGTTCCCCATATTCTTAACTTTATTGGATACGTATATATTCGTTTATTAATTATGCTTCTACATTACATTTCATGAGTTTTAGTGCTATGTCAATCAATTATTAGTTTTGACCTAAAGGATACTTATAAAATTGTTCAGGAATTTAAATTGGATGTTCCATATTTTATTAAATACTATTCTGTAGAGAATCGTGGTCTTTTACTTTACATACTTAGGCACAATTTTATTTCTAAAAAACCTGTCATTTCTCATTTACTTATCTTCCTCTGTACTGTCAACATTTTTATTATTTTTTACCAGTGTAAGGATTATTCTTGAATTTTTCAGACCATTTTGAATATGAAATTTGTTCAATATCAAGTATCCAAGCGATTTTATAATTTAAATTCAGTTTTATTCAAAATAAAATTGCATAAAGTTTATCTAACAATTCAACTTATATTAGTTTTCTCAGATATTTTAAAATGGTATAGTGTTTTTCTTTCGAATTTATTCAAATTATAAATATCAGCAAATTTTATCTAAATTTTATGGCTTGATCACTACTTAAAAAAATTCATACGTTAGAATGTGAGGTACTTCATAGCATAATGTAGTACTTTAATTTCTGTACGACGGTAATTTTTTTCAGTGTCGTGATTAATTTTGAACCATGTCTCGAAAACAAAATCAAACAATAATAGTTACCTTTTTCCAACTAAAATAATCTTTCTTCTATGCTTACATGTTGAAAATTTAACTCTTTACCTGAATCTGGATTAAATATTTTATATATTTTATTTTTATCATACGCATAGTTAGCGTAATTATAATTTTTGAACAAATGTTAATTTTCTACTTTTATGTAAATTTATATTTTTTATTAGTTGTATATTGAATTAAGAGTCTTTAACTCATTCTGAATCTTACATATACTTTCTGTTTTGTGGTTTCATGGGGACATTCTATGTTGAAATTTCTTCTGTCAACATTATTTTTTAAATTTGGTCATAAGTTCTAACTTAAAATATTTCTTGTATACATACACATTTTGTTATTTTTATCATTTGGGTGAAGACATTAAAAATGAGATTAGGAAATACAAGCTCTTCATTACTATAATGAACTTTTAATAGCTACGAATAACAGCTGATACTCAAACCTTATTTCTTATTTTATGTTTTCATGTTTATTCAAATGACTATTTATTTTTTCTAAATGTCTTTTAAAATGTTTTCTACGTGGTATTTTGTTTTCCTGATTTCGTCAATTATTCCATATACCGAGCTGAGTCAATTTGAATTTAAAGTTTTAAAAAGCGTTAAATTCAAAAGTTTTCTTGAAATATAATGTGGTTGCATTATTGAATGCAATTTAATATGAATTTAAAATCATTTTAAATGGCATATTTTCCATTATATGTACATAAAGTACTGAAATGTATGTAAATGAATGAATAAAAATACACAAGACACTTATAACTAAATATCACAATCTCAATCCAGTTTTTTCAAGTTTAAATGACTAGCAATCAGTAAAATATATGTAATTATTTTTTAAAAATAAACACGCACATATATAGGGTGTGTGTGTCCATGTGTAATAATTTCGAAAATTATTAATTTCAAATATGTTTGGCTTACATTAAATGTCCTTAAAATCGATCTAGATACGTTTTTATTGGTGTTATTTATAAAATGCAAACATTATTTTAAAATTATTAGTTTAATTATGAATACTATAAATAAAGTCTTAATTTAAAAAATTAATTTGTGCTGCTGAAATTTTTAGATAAAGCTAAATTTTAAATATAACTTAAGTAACTTCAAACTTTTATTCTTATATTGTGTATTATATCTTTGGCTTACGAAAAGAAATGCAATTTAAAAATCTTAATATGGATAAAATGCTTTCATAAATCTAAAGTAAACATTTAACTTTTTTAATATATTTATCTCACTAAAGAATATATATCCATGAAATTAGGCTGAAGTTAATAAAATTTTGATGTTCTATCTCACTCCATTAATTTAGTAATTGATTTAAATCACCTTTGACAAAAATTTCAATGTTTAAAATCTCTTTTAAAAACTTTCTTCTTAAAGTGATTATTATTATTTAAGATGAAATCCATTAAGCACTAATTGTAAAATAAACTTAATCTGCATGTTGCGCTTGCATTTTCTATTTTTGTCGATAAAGTATTTTAACGGAAGTAACACATTCAACTTCAAAAAAAGTGAGAAATCTAATTTCTTAATTTTATTTGATGTAATGTATTGAAAGTCTTATATAATTATATATTTCAGGAGCAATTAATAAGAAAATAGTTTTAAATTCAAATTAATAATTGAAGGAAAACTATTTTCACTCTCACATATTAAATTACATTTATCTTTTCAAACATGAATTTCTAATATTTCATTTAATAATCTGTATTATATTTCAGAGCAATATTACTTAATTATCAGGATATCTATAACTCAATTATCAAGATATATTATAAAGGGATTGAATAAGAATTTAGAGTTACAATTAGCTTAATGTATGTCATTTCTAAGTCATCATCCAAAAGAAATGGGTGCACTTTCATTAAAACTAAGACGATGATAATTTCTCTAAGTTTCAACAACTTTAATATAAATAAATTTATAAAATATAATAAATTAGATAGACTAAAGGGGCAATCAAATGCGAGAGACATCTTTTAGTTGATCAAACTTTCCGAATATTATTAACTTCTTTATTGATAATACGTAACTCATTAGAATTTAAATTACTAGCAAGTAAATATTTTAACTATCAATTTTGATTTTCACAAAATAATGCGAAAGCGTAGATGACTACATGACTTTAAATTTAATTTAAAAACCTTATTCTGCATTAATACCCCTTAGGGATTTCAGCACCATTGTTCCATTGATAATTGAAATAAATATTTTGATTATATACAATGTAAATATTAATTAAATTCATTTAATCAACTTTAATTGAATTAAGAAATGGTTGTTCATTTTTTGTCAACGAATATTTAACTAATTTTAAATTGTTTTAAATTAAATTGAAAGATAGAAGAGTAGACAAGACTCTTCCAATAATTCAAAACTCAATATGTATATTCATCCAAGAAAAAATTTAATAATATCTTCAAAGCTAAATTTTTGTTCAGGCTTAGTTACCTAGTACAACAAGAGTTTCTCTTCTTATCAAACATATCAACAAAACAAATTAATAAGATGTTTGATACTTGAAATGTTTTGGTAGTTTTTATGTACTAAAATTATTAATGGATGAAAACTCTAATCAAAGTAAAAGGTGATAATATAAACAATGTAACATATTCCAAATTCAACATGTTATAATTTGCATTGGAGATTTAATTTATATAAAATATACCATGCCTTACATTGTCATTCAAATATGAAACTCCTTATAAATATTTTATTAAGTTACATCACAGATTATGTACACTAGCTATAATGTTTAGCTTCCATTAAAAAGATTTTATTAAAATATTACTGTTAAAATGATTATTCAAAGTTGTTATGCTATTTATTATAGTTTCCATATTGATATTCTTATAAATGAAATAACGATGAAAGTTTTGTTCAATAATTGAAAATATTTAAATTTTATATACAAATTTTGTTTTTTTGAATGATGTTTATTCCGAATTATTATGATCACTAAACACTGTATGTTTCATATTAATGAGAAATTATTTAAACCCTATTTTAAGTAGTTTCATCGAGTTTTTAAAAGCAATATATATTGAATAATCTAGAAATTTCATTACAAATTGTGTGTTAGAGGGGGTACGTGTAGAAAATTCCCATAAATAACCAAACTATTACTGTAAAAATCAAACTGTATCTTTTACAATGTTTTTTATTAACTATGATGTTTTAATATTAATAATGAATATTATCATATTGTTATACTTTAGTGGGAAGCTGTGGAACTCATTCAATGAATAACGGTAGATATGTTTTCTATATTTTAGATTTACATTACCAGAAAATCAACTTTTTCTTACAAGGTTTCCTTCAATTTTGTTTGACATTGTTGTATTAAATTAAATGTCTGTACTGAGGAGATATAGATGTACTTGATTTACAAGTTTTATTAAGAAACTTTCATGACTCCATATGTTTGCATGACATTTAAAATGATATTTCAAATACAGTGATGAAAGATTTGTAAATCTAATAAAATGATGAACGATCCTATACCTATGTTGATAAACTTACAATAAACTAAATTTGGTAAAACTGATATAGATCAGCTACGCTTTTATAGATTTAATATATAGTCAATTAAATTTAAATTATTCAAATTAAGTAGAAAATTGCATTCTTTACTTTCTCCCTGGAAAAACCAAATATGATCAGTGTTTTAAAAAAATATTTTTGCAACTTCATTTCCCACACTTTTGCTTTTTATATGGTTCAAAAATTGAATGTAAATTTTTTCGGTTAAAGCATTATAATTAAATATTACCATATTTTAAGTCATTGCATTATAAATGCTTCATATATTAAAATATTTTTGTTTCAAGAATTTTCCATATGATTTGAATGAGAATTTTTTTAATAAAATTGTTTATTTGATCCTACAGTTTCATCCTAGGCCAAACAATAATTTTAGCTTTATAAGTGGTTTAATGAAAAATATAAATTGTAGTCCATTTAATAAGTCACTAAGTACAACATTTAAGTAGTATTTTAACCAATATTATTACTTTTCAAAAGTTTTTATAAATAAAAATTATTTAATATTTTGTTCCCTTTCCATCATGTTATTCTATAGTTTATAATTTAAAGTTCTTTAACAGTGCATTTATACTCTGGTTTGGATTAACATATATAATTTCAAATAAAAAATTAAAAGGATAAATCAATAATTTTACTTTAAATTCCTGAGACAAATACGACTTTAAACTGACTCGAAAATTTTTTTACTGAAAATTATCAAAGTAATTTAATATCAATATGCAACTTAATCACAATATATTCAAAATTAATCTTTTTCGAAATTTTAACAAATGATGCAAAAATACAAAATACAATGAGAGGTTAATGTTAAATACATTTAGACTTTTTGACGTATTGTTGGATGATTTAAGCGGGATATGCTGATTTAAAAACTAGTGAATAATCAATATTTATTTACAAACACATACACACACATTTATACATTTATACAAAGTTTTAATATTACATTAATAAAAAGAAATTATTAAATACATAATATTCTAGAAAATTCTAAAATATATTTGTGAGAAAATGTTAAACAAGGAGTATGTAGTACTGCAATTTGTTAAAAGAAGTAAATATTTTCCTTTGGTGCATTATGTAAATAAAAAAAATTTAATGTGATTTTATGAACATTTGATTATAAATTAAACTTTATAATAGATTTATAGTGTTTATAATATGTTTAAAATAGATTTATAATAGGTTTATAGTGCAATCAAGTTTCAATTTTTTCTTAGTGCTTATTTCTTTCCAAGTTTTGGTGATAAATATAATAGAAAGTTATAATAATGATGCATTAAAAGTAGTTATTAAAAATAACTAAAGAAAGTCGCAAATAAAAATAAGTTACGTTGATCTGATTTATGTATTCATTTACTGATATTAGATGTATCAGTAAAAATAAACACATACTACACTAATATGCCTTTACTATAAATAAAATTCTGCAAGTGCACTTTATTTTCCTCAGTTGTAGGAATGTATTTCACAACCGAACATTTCGAGAAAAATTTTATTTATAATATCGCATTTTTTATGCAAATTTTTTTATACGATATATAATGTATAAAAAATGTTTTCTGCTTTCATAATTCTCTTGCATGAAGTACCAATGCCTCATAGAGGAATTATACAGTATAAAAATATACTTTGTTCATATTATATAATTTAGACAGATTAATAAGATTATATTAATGAATTTTCAAAAACACAAGCGTATAAAAAATCCAAAAATTTCAATTGATTTTAGTTTTAAAGATCCATTATTTTTAGAAAACTAATAAATATGAGACATTTGTTTATTTGAGTTACAATAAATGATTGTTAAATTTTATATTGATTACTAAATTATTTTGGTTACTTAACCCAAAAGATACACGAAACAAGGTATTTATAATTTATTGATCAAAATAGTAATAAAATCTTAATAATTATGCATACATTTATAGAAACAGGAATTATGCGCTTCTTATATTTTTTTCACTCATTGGACATAAATATTGATATCGAGTCCTAAAAGTTAACAAATAAGAAAAGTATATTTTCCAGAGTATAATTTTAGCTGTAAAATTTCAGAAATAAGAAATTGCATATTCTAGTATTCTATGTAGTCTCAAGAAAATTTAGTAAAATTTTGAAGCTATCTTTTTACTTTACTTTTAAAAAAAGTTTAACTAAATTATAATTTATAATTATATATATTTATTTATATCAAAATTTCAAGCAAGTTAAATACTGTCATTAGTAATTTATTTGACACTTTGAAAATATCATTCAAAATATGATGGATGTATTACCATTGTATAACCGAAATGCTTAAAAATAATGAATTCAAATTCAGACCTCCATTGATAATTTAGGAAAAAATATTTTAAATTCATTAATAATCACTACCTATAAACATGATAAATAAATGAAATATATTAAAATAATTTCATATTAGCAGCTACTGTTTTTGCTTATAGTTATAATAATTTGTAGGATGTACAAATAGCTGACATCAGCAAATTCATTTAAGACATCATATTAATTCAGGATTATAATGATTTATTCATATATAAACAGAATATCAAACCACCTACAACTTTATACAGTTTATGCTTTAAATTTTAAAACAAGATTATTTGTAAAGCTACTTTTTGATTGCTCTAAATGCAGTTAACTTTAGATAACATTCCTGATTAAACTCGTTGATATAGGACATAAATGAAACTCATTGTTACGTACATCACTCGCAGAGCATATAGTTTCTAATATTAATAAATTTGTACCAATATTTTATATTTCCTTAGAAATAAAATGTATTTTTTCAGCATAATTTAGTTATTTAAATAAATTTGTCATGACGTTTTATGAACAAACGTGATTATGATAAATTTATTTTAAAACTTATCATTACCTATTTATTAATTCATTACCGTAAAGCTAAAATAATAGAAATTTTAAATATGCATGTTATAACTTTTAATTCTAATTTGCATATTCAGTTTTCTAATGTTCTTTTTTAGTATTACAGAATAAATAGTCAAGAAATAAATTTCCGAGTAAAAATATGGAAAGCATCTAGAATGTAAAATTTCATATTTCTAATGCAAGCGAAATTTTTAATTTTAATAAGAATACAAGAATCCCATATTTAACTTGAATTTCCTACAAAATAAAAGAACACCTTTTTAGACCATTAGTTGCGTTTTTATAAAGTAATTTAAGTTCAATGAATTCACATACACATATAAAAAGTAAGTTTTCATGTTACATAACTTTGTTACATCCATAATAATGGCATATATTTATTAATAACATGCATGCTATTGAAAATCTTAGTTCTTCTATTACTGATAATATAGTCTTTCGTATCTCTGAAATTCATAAAAAAATAATTATTTGTGATATTTTTACAGATAAATATTTGGGTCAGCAGTAATTGAGAATGTTAACAATTTATTGCGTATCCAAACAATGTAATTTAAAAAAATAACATTTTAAGCTTTTTCAGTTAATTTCTCAGACTTGGATTGTAATCTCATAAGTAAGTATTGAGTATCACATTCTTGATTAATGATTTTGAACTTACCATTTTTATACACTGTGAATTCTTCTTTACACAAATATATTTTCAAAAACTATTTACCTAAACATGCAGTGGAAGAAATTTCTTTTAATATAAATAATAATTATTTTTTTCTTTCTGGTGAAATGATTGGTACTGTAGTTGATATTTTATTTCTATTCCAATTTATTTTATAAGTTACATTCAATTTCCATTTTAACAAATAATTCCCTGGTGTCTTGATAAAGAAATGAGTGAATTACTTGATACATTAGAATTAATCGAAATTTAAAATACTTGAAAAATAAATCGACATAGCTTAATTACTGAATATTTTTAATTTTATTTCAATTTCATAATTAAGAAACCTTAGTATTTGAAATCTTCTTTGAGCTCTTGATGAGTTTACAAAAGTTGTTAAATATTTTTTTCTTAAATTTGCGTGTTCTTGGATTGTTTGTTCTTTCAAACATTTGGTCATGTTAAGATTGTTGTCTTCATTTTATATTTGACAACTTCTATTTTCTAAAAAGTCTTCCGATCGTATCTGAACTTCATTTTTTAATTTACTATTTAAATGTGCGTGCATAAGTGTTCTTGTGGTAAACAACATAAAAATCAAGCACAACAAAGAAAATTATTATAAATAATTAATATTTTGAAAAGAATATTTTGAATTGAAAATAATAATATTTTGAAAATTAATATTTTGGAAGATAACACATATCAAGTAAAAACAACATATAACCTAACCTTAAAGAATGAGACATCCTTGTTAAGGCACTTCTTTCGAAACTATTACTTTCAGTCAAATACTTTCATCAACAAAACTATTTCAAATAGGGTAAATATTTATGAGAAAAACTTTATTTTATTTAAATTATAAAAATAGAATATTTTATGTAGTCTTCTGTTTCTTAATTTTTCCTGTACCTTAATATATGTAAAATTAAAATCTTATTTCTGAACTGAAAAATATACAAAGTGCTTTATTTTAAAACCGAGCAGGAAACCGTAGTTTCCTGCTCACACAGTCTTGCAACTTAAACGTGATGGCAGTGTACATCACTTTATTCAAGACAACCCTCACATCAGCCAAACTTCATGCATGATCCACAAAATGGTGGTGAGATATAAGGATAACACAAATTATTGAAATGATCTTTTATAACGAGAATTTAATAAGAGTTATTTACTTGAATTTGTTACGTAAGATATTATACGAACATCTACCTCTCCGAGTTGAATGTAGAGTGGGATTTCAACTTGGAGTTTCTCCTGATGGAGTAATAAATATGTAAACTCGTGTAATCTCCAAATGACGTGAAAAGATCGTCCTATGTTTGTTCAGTAAGATATCTATTGAATTTTCAAGATCTGATTTCCATAAACTTCTCACTTCAAAACAAGTCTATATGACTGTCTATAATGGAAGTACCAGCATGATCTAAAATAGCTTATCACTCTCTTAATAATTACAATCCACATATGTTTCCAAGTCTCCAGAGCACAATACTTTCACCAGTTCATATTTATAGTGCATTCAACAGAGAACATTTAAATAACATTCAGAGAACATTTCGCTTACACTGTGAATATTTCTAGTAATTATACCAGGAGTTTCATAAAATGTCTTTCCAAGTTCATTCTCCAATTTAATTTGAAAATAAATTTAATTCTTTCTAATAAACTTCAGTATATTTTGTTTAGAAACCCTGTTATTTTCAGATTACGTTTTATGCTGAAATGTTTCAGTCAATTTTTTTTGAATAAAATTCAATCATTTTGTATCATATACGATACTAATGTATAATGACTAAATATAATTACAGAGAAAGATATATCTTAGAAACTTATACCTAAATTTATAAATTGGTTTTTTTACTTTAAGAATATCATATTATAAACAATTAACTCATTGAAAATATTTTTATATAAACGTAGGTACATGCCTACGATAACTATCAACAAAACTGTGGCCGGAAAAAATAATACGTTGATATATATGAGTTCGTAAGAGAATGAGCTAAAGCATTATTCACGAACATTTAAAAATTCATCTTTTTTATATTTTGAGACTCTCGTGCATTATAACACTGATTTCATGTGCAAAAAAAATAATTTCTACATAAATAAAATGTATGAAAATAACTTATTGTCATACATTTTACATTCATTTTTATCATTTTTTAATATATTAATTAAACACTATCAAATTTACAAATCCATATGGAAACGTTTTTGTAGGTTTAGTTTAATGGGCATCCTAATTGCTAAAAAAAAAAAAAACACCTTAGCATTTGTATGTTCAAAATTTAACTTTTTAGCAATGCGACATAATTATATATTAAATTTTTACGTGTACTTAAAAATATTACTCTACTGTTTGCAAAATAAGTAAAAGTGTGTGGAAAGCAGTGTCTGTATCATCTATATCATAATTTAAAGATGCTGAAATTATATCTCCAGACAAATCCAGATAGCACAGAAATATGATGCACATGAAAATGGACTATTTATTTTCTAATTTATACAGATCCGGATTTACAAAATATTTTTAATTCGGAGAATGAAGAGCCATATTTTGTTGTAATTGTTTTTGCTAACAGAAATAAAATTACTATTCTGTTCAGTTTTACATATTATTAAAAACAATATTTTTATGACATAGTATGAATACTATAGATATACATACACTATTTTTATTCAATAATTATAAGTACATTCATGCATATATTTTCAACATTCACACCTACCATTTTTTCTGAGTTTTTTTTTTTTCATTTTATAATTTTTCTTGATTGATAAGCCATATATCATAAATCATGAATCAAGATTTAGTGAAGCAGATATTTACAGTGATGTTTTACAATTTAACTCAACACGGCGTTTATGGTAAAACTTTTGACTAAATAAATTTTTTTAAGTTACTTTCAGCTAGTGCGGCATTATTATTATTAAGCTAGTGCGGTATCTAGTGTGATGCTATAATTCTTCCGAAAATTACAGGGTCCGTTTTATAATATGTAATCTTCCAAATTTACTTTGTAGATAACACATTTTATGTGAAACATACTTAAGAAATGACTGTTATTATTGAAGGTAATGTATTAGCATTCTTAAATTATTTTTAATGACACAATTGAATTAATACTTTTCTTAAAAGTTTATATTTAAATATTTATATCCTATATAATAAAGCAATATTTGAATAATCATACAGAATGAACACATTCTTAAAGTCAAAAAACAATAATATTTTTGTAACATTTTAAGAATATTTAACCAAATTTATAATTAGTTTTCAAATGCTCTTCAATCCTTTTTACGTAAATTAATTACCTCTTTGATTTAAGGGAAATAAATATAAGATTGTAATATAAACTTTTGATTATGTAGAAATGTGTGATATTATTACTTTTATTCCAAATTTAATATCTATAAAAATCCAAGTGAGTCACAAATTTATTTTTTGAATATTATGTCTAGTATGTTGTATATTTTTTACACAAAGATTATAATAGAATTAACAAATTCACATTACAAAAAAGTTAAGATTGAGTAACTTGTGTTTAAAAATATATTCGTTAAATTTTCGTCTGCATCTTTAGTTGTAATTAAGCCGAATTTATTCATTAATTCATTAAAAAGATGAAAAAAAAAGAATAAATTTTCTATGTCAAGAAATTATTAGCTACTGAATATGAATGCTGGTGCCTAAGCTGGTGCTAGTTCACTTTCCACACATTGCGAAAAAATGTCGCAATGAGTTAGCACAAAATTTGTATCACTTGCTAAATTTAAATTCTGAAATAATTTGGTAAAATCATCAAAGAGTTTTATGGCTATGAACTGTTTAAAAATTTAACAAACATTATAAATTCATAAAATATAATTAACAACATAAAATATAAAAATGTGCCTAATTGCATATAGTACACTTTTAACATTAAGGAATCAGCAATAAATTAAAATTTCATAAATAAATTGACCAACTTTCTAAAATAGTAATAATCATTAAACCAATGAAAAAATAAAATTAATTTTACTTTTGTATTTTACAAGCAATGTTCTCAATTAATCTTTTACACATAATCAATATGCTTAAATTTACGTTGCATTTAATTTTAATTTTTTTTATTTAAAAACATTGATTTATTTCTTCATTAATATGAGCTTTTATTCTATGTACATAATATCTTAACTACTTTCTCTCTCTCTCTCATAGTAGTAACCAGCTTACTCATTTGTATTTAGCTAATAAATATAATAAAATGTAAGGCGTAAAATACATGCATAATTAGTTAAAATATATAATCTTTAAAGAACATGAAATGTACTTCTTAAAACAAGTAAAAAACTACTTACCTTCCATTTAGAAAAAATAAATTTTAATGAAGAAAACAATAAGTGTTTCACACTTATTTTTATGAAAATCTGTAAAATCTAACTGCTATTCTTAAAATATATTTTTATGAAAATAAATTTCTCTTTTTATTAAATACTGATTTTTTTTTTAAAATCTGAAACGCATTCATTTTTTGAAACTTAAAATGAATTACTATTTTTATATTTTAGATAATATTTTAATTCACATTTTTAAAGCTCATTTGTCAACAAAGTTTAAAATATGTATACTACGTGAATAATATTATAAACTATTATTATTTTTTAAATATACACTTTTTAAAAAAACATTATGGGTTGCAATATTAAATTTTTAGCACATTTGCAACAACACAAAATAAATTTCTTCATATCAGCAAAAGGAAACTTATTAAAATGGTGAAAATAACATGTTACATGTCATTCCAAATTTACAGAGCTAAATAAACTTACTCGGGTAAGCACGTGGTCGGAGTTGTGACAAGTGTGAAACTGAGAAGAGTTACTAACAAGTCTTCCAGTTTTCTTTTTCCTTCGCTGCGACTCATTTCTCTTATATCACTGCTTTTCTGAAAGTTTTGATAAAACAGAGTTTTAAAGTGCTAACTCTGATTCACAATATGCAGAGACCACCCGAGTCTCCATTTGAAGGATAGAGAGGGAAGTGAAATCTTTGCACAGACGCTTATATCTATATATATTGGATGAATTCCGGATGTAGCGCCTCCTTGCGCGCCTCGATATGTCCATCATCAGAACTACGCTGGTTGGGAGTAGCCTTTGAAATTTTTCTACGCAGAAAAGGGATGCGCGAGAGCCTTTTTTGGCAACTATTTTGCTGGAGTTGGGATTTAACAGAATTCTCTCCTCTTTCTAACAATTTAAGCTCGTCAAAACTTTTTTTAGGATGGAATGGTGGCAAATGACTTGGAGAAATTATTTTGTTTTCGTAAGGTATCGATAAGTAGAAAGAACAGTTTCATTCCAAAAGAAAAAGAACAGTGAGCTTATATATATATATATATATATATATATATATATATAAATATATGAAATTTCTCCTAAATACCATATTGTTAATACGAAATTGTGTTTTTGTCCATTAAAAAGCGATTTATATAAGAATAGGGAATCTCTCAATGCAAAATACTAAACTTAATAATTAGAAAAA